>JAJIBD010011986.1:0-33125 GCA_021461705.1 Cryptotis parvus
CGGATCCAGACAGCAGAGCTGCTGGGACCACACTCAGGGAGGTGGCGGCCCGGACACAATTCATGGACTCACACCTATAAAGTAGGCGCTTCTTCTCACTAAACCATTCCCCAGGCCCTCCTTATTTTATTATTATTATTATTATTATTATTATTATTATTATTATTTGCTTTTTGTGTCACACCTGGCAATGCTCAGGGGTTCCTCCTGGCTCTGCACTCAGGAATTACTTCTGGCGGTGCTCAGGGGGCCATATGGGATGCCAGGGATCGACCCCGGTCAGCTGCGTGCAAGGCAAACGTTTTACCCGCTGTGCTATCGCTCTGGCCCCCTTGTTGTTTTTTTTTTTTTTTAATTTCAAGCTTTTTTTCTATTTTCCCCATTTGCTTTTTGAGTCACACCTGACTATTCTCAGGGGTTCCTCCTGGCTCTGCATTCAGGGATTAACTCGAGGGAGGTGCTTGGGGGGCCATACAGGATGCCAGGGATCGAACCGGGTCAGCCGCGTGCGAGGCAAACACCCTCCCTGCTGTACTATCACTCTGGCCTATTTTTCTCTCTTGTTTGCAGAGGCGCATCCGGCAATGCGCATTTCTGGCTCTAGGCTCAGGGACCACCTCTGGTGGTGGCGGGAGACCATGTCTGGAGACAGGAATCTGATTGGGGTCGGCTGCGTGCCAGGCAAGCGTCTTCATCTCTGTGCTACCTCTCCAGCCCCAATTCTCAAGCCTCACGTCTCTGAATGGACAGGAGACAGAGATAAGCACAACATTCCATATAAAGCGACAAGCAGAAACACCCCCTCATTCAAACGACTGGAATTCTCGGACTCCCAGTCCTGTCCCCTGACACGGCCCCGAGGACTCTGGCCATATGTTATTCAAGTGAATTAAAATTTGCTCTGGATCCCACTGCCTCCCTGCCCCGCGCCTGTCATGGCCAGATTACCGCTCCTCCAGGCACAGAAGTTTGACATTTCGCGGCAAAGTCATTTTCTTCTCATTTCCTTCTGTTGCTGAAATATTCTGTTTCTCTTCACTTCCCCTTGGTGCCCCCATTACTCACGTTTAGTTAAATTTATCTGTTGCCATTTGATCCTTTCGATTGGCTCACTGGGTGTGGACAGTCCTAGGGCCGCCTGCCCTGCCTGGCCTTTGAGACCATCTGCCTGTCCCTGGGCCACCTGGAACAGGGCCCGACTCCTCTCACAGGGCTCAGGGATGACCCTCGGCTCCTGAGTGTCCCCCCACCGGGAGGCCGGACTCAGGTGGCTCCCTCCCTCCGGCTCTCACCGTCTGCCGCCAGCCTCCTCCGCTGCCTCCTGGCCTGGCGCTTCCAGAGTCTTCTCTAATGGGTCCCTCAGAAAGTCCTTAAGGAGCCACAGACAAGAAAACCAAACAGCAGGGTCCAGAGAGATAGCCCAGCGGGTAGCACGTTTGTCTTGCACACGGCCAACTCGGGTTCGATCCCGGCATCCCATATGGTCCCCGGAGCACCGCCAGGAGTGATTCCTGAGTGCAGAGCCGGGAGTAACCCCTGAGCACTGCCGGGTGTGACCCAAAAAAAGAAACAGAGCTCTACCATCAATCTTGCATCCAGAGCAGTGAGCCTGGAGGAGCAGTGCCGAGGGGGAGAATGCACTGGAAACGATGGAAATGACTCTAGACCTGGCAGAGGAGAGGGTGCCAGAAGGATTTAGCCTAAGTTTCATCTAGGATTTGAGGGCCGGGAGATAAAACAGATGAGGTCTTGCCTTGCCTATGGTGCTGGGGCTACAAGCCGGCTCAAGCCCTACCCGGAGCACCACCAGGGGTCGCTCCTGAGCACAGAGCCAGCGACACCAGCCCCAGAGCACCAGCCCCTCTAGAAAGTTTTCTGTAGCAGCTAGGGGGAAACTAGCTCCGCAGAGAACTTTCAAAGGACGAGGGAGACAAAGACAAATGGTCTAGTTCAGTTTATGAGTCATGTTTATCAGCCTGTGCATAAATTACCTTATTAATTTTTTTCCATAATGAAATGTTCTTCATTATTTTGTAAAATTCAAAACAGATCCATCTTCCTGCGACCAGACACCGTCTCCAGTCCACGCACATCTGTACTTCCGGGACCTCCAGCTGTATCTGGGTCAGAAAGATCTATTAGCGTCATTATCCCCGGAGCCGGTGCTGGCCGACTCCTCTCATTCATTCTCACAACAAGCCTGGAAGAAAACACTTTTGGCCCTGTCCCGGCTGGGGGCTCAGATGTGGAGAAAAGGGCTCTGGGGGGCACAGGAGAAGCCGGACCTGGAGGAAGGGGCGGGTGCAGGCGGTGCCAGAGCGGAGACGGCCCTTGCGGGCCCTTCCCCAAAGCTCTATCCCCTCCCCATTCCTCTCACTGTTACTTGTTCAGGGGCGCCAGGGGCTGCTCCTGGCTCTGTGCGTGGCGCTCACCTGTGGCGGTGCTCAGGGACCACAGTAGGCCCAAGAGTTTGACCCAGGGTCCCCGACCCTCCCTGTGGGCACTGCAGGGCGAGTGTCTTCCCTCCTGTACTAGCCCTCCCCCGTTCTGAAGCGCCCTAACATGTTTCGATTCCAGGTGGGCCTCCCAGGAGTCCCGTGGCTGGCCCCGACATGGGGGTGCACGGGCTCTCTGCCCCCGCTAAGGAGGCTCCCAAAGGCGACAAAGGGATCATTTTTCAGTTGATGGTGGCTCTCATGACACTCCTAGGTCAGTGTCATGACCAGGAGCGTGACAACAGGGCCACACTGGCGTGAGTTCAGATTTGGGGGGCTGGCCTGGGACCGGGGCCCAGTGGGAGGGAGGTGAGCAGGGAGGTGAGTGCGGGAGGCCGGGTGCTCGGAAGCTACTCGTTTCCTTTTTTTTTAAATTGAATCACCCTAAGCTACACAGTTACAAAATTGTTCATGATTGAGTTTTGGTCAATGTTCCATCACCGGACCCTTCACCAGTGTACGTTTCCCACCGCCTCGGGAGTGGGACTGGCTCTGTGCTAGGCGACTGAGCTTGTGGGGTTGCGGATGGAACCTGGGCTCCGGCATGCACAGACTGTGCTCAGCTGCCGCACTGTCTCTGCCAGGCCCGGCCTGCCGCACTGTCTCTGCCGGGCCCGGCCTGCCGCACTGTCTCTGCCGGGCCCGGCCTGCCGCACTGTCTCTGCCGGGCCCAGCCTGCCGCACTGTCTCTTTCGGGCCCGGCCTGCCGCACTGTCTCTGCCGGGCCCGGCCTGCCGCACTGTCTCTGCGGGCCCGGCCTGCCGCACTGTCTCTGCTGGGCCCGGCCTGCCGCACTGTCTCTGCCGGGCCCGGCCTGCCGCACTGTCTCTACTGGGCCCGGCCTGCCGCACTGTCTCTGCCGGGCCCGGCCTGCCGCACTGTCTCTACTGGGCCCGGCCTGCCGCCACTGTCTCTGCCGGGCCCGGCCTGCCGCACTGTCTCTTTCGGGCCCGGCCTGCCGCACTGTCTCTACTGGGCCCGGCCTGCCGCGCTGTCTCTGCCGGCCCAGCCTGCCGCACTGTCTCTGTTGGGCCCGGCCTGCCGCACTGTCTCTGTTGGGCCCGGCCTGCCGCACTGTCTCTCTACTGGGCCCGGCCTGCCGCACTGTCTCTGCGGCCCGGCCTGCCGCACTGTCTCTGTTGGGCCCGGCCTGCCGCACTGTCTCTATTGGGCCCGGCCTGCCGCCACTGTCTCTGCCGGGCCCGGCCTGCCGCACTGTCTCTGCTGGCCCGGCCTGCCGCACTGTCTCTGCGGGCCCGGCCTGCCGCACTGTCTCTGTTCGGCCCGGCCTGCCGCACTGTCTCTGTTGGGCCCGGCCTGCCGCACTGTCTCTGCCGGGCCCGGCCTGCCGCACTGTCTCTGTTGGGCCCAGCCTGCCGCACTGTCTCTGCTGGGCCCGGCCTGCCGCCACTGTCTCTGCCGGCCCGGCCTGCCGCACTGTCTCTGTTGGGCCCGGCCTGCCGCACTGTCTCTGCTGGGCCCGGCCTGCCGCACTGTCTCTGCTGGGCCCGGCCTGCCGCACTGTCTCTGCTGGGCCCGGCCTGCCGCACTGTCTCTGTTGGGCCCGGCCTGCCGCACTGTCTCTGCTGGGCCCGGCCTGCCGCACTGTCTCTGCTGGGCCCGGCCTGCCGCACTGTCTCTGCTGGGCCCGGCCTGCCGCACTGTCTCTACTGGGCCCGGCCTGCCACACTGTCTCTGCTGGGCCCAGCCTGCCGCACTGTCTCTGTTGGGCCCGGCCTGCCGCACTGTCTCTGCTGGGCCCAGCCTGCCGCACTGTCTCTACTGGGCCCGGCCTGCCACACTGTCTCTGCTGGGCCCAGCCTGCCGCACTGTCTCTGTTGGGCCCGGCCTGCCGCACTGTCTCTGCCGGGCCCAGTCAAGCAACAGCTGCCTGGTGGCAGGGGACAGCTGAAGTCAACCTTGGATGGGGTCCAAAGGGGGATCTTGTGTTGGCCCTTTCCTGGGACTTCACAGGCAATTGAAAGTGGAACAGATGGCCCTGAGGGGCCCAGGGGCATTTCCGTCAGGGCCTCTCTTCCCTGTCTCCCTCTGCAGGTGTGGGCAGGGCTGAGGCGGCAGCGTGTCTGCCCGCTCATCTGGTCTGACGCCTTCTGCTGGCCAGGACGGCTGGAGCGCGGGATGGCCAACACAGACGGGAGTGACGGCTCCTGGTCTCTTGTCTCTGGCCTCCACAGGCGCTCCATGGCCCTGAGCCCTGCGAGAACACGCGGGGCAAGGAGATTGGTTCTGGTTGTGTTTGAAAACCAGAAAAATCGCTCCTTAAACTTTCCACGGTCAGGCCACGAGGTGATTTATTAAGCATGAGATGGGCTGGGCCAGTCCTTCTAGTCAGCTAAAATTGGCCTGAAAAATAAAATAATCTGTGGCTGTCAGGTCCTAAATTAAATGATTCAAATACTACTGCGGCTGATTAAAGGATTTTATTCAATTTCCTCTCGACCACATGCTCTTCTGTGAGAGCGAGAGTTTCTGGAAGAAACCGCGCTATTCCAGACCCATCGTGCTCATCTAAGGATGGTATTTATTGAGGATGGTTCTCCCCACTCCCGTCTTTAATGCGAGGTACGAAGGGAATGACTAACTCTAAGTGACCCTCGCCTGCCGGGCATCCCAGCAAATCCAGCTGGGCACCCAAAGGAATTTTGAGGGCCCTTGAGAGACCTCCAGGCATGCATCACAAGGGTCAGGAAATGAGATTCAAGCTTGGATAAAGAAAAGACAGGAAAGTGGGCCCGTGGCAACGGCCTCTGGTAGGGCCTGCACCGTAAGGCCACGTGGAGACAGCCATGCCTACCGCCGGCTCCCTTCATGCCCTCCCAGGTCAGGACCACAGGCAACAAAAGCCAATCCAGAGACAGATGCTATGCTCTGATGGAAATAGCCGAGTGGCTTGGGGGACACGGATGAGGAGCTCCAGCCGTGAGGCCGCAGCGAGCAGCAGAGGCGAGGCTGCAGGAGGGGAAGGGAGAAGCCGGGCAGCTCTGCAGAGCCAAGGCAGGAAACAGGGCAGGGATGAGAGCAGCAGGGACGAGCAGAGCCGAGGCAGGAAACAGGGGCAGGGATGAGAGCAGCAGGGAGAGCAGAGCCGAGGCAGGAAACAGGGGCAGGGATGAGAGCAGCAGGACGAGCAGAGCCGAGGCAGGAAACAGGGCAGGGATGAGAGCAGCAGGACGAGGCAGAGCCGAGGCAGGAAACAGGGCAGGGATGAGGAGCAGCAGGACGAGCAGAGCCGAGGCAGGAAACAGGGCAGGGATGAGAGCAGCAGGACGAGCAGAGCCGAGGCAGGAAACAGGGCAGGGATGAGAGCAGCAGGAGCAGGCAGAGCCGAGGCAGGAAACAGGGCAGGGATGAGAGCAGCAGGACGAGCAGAGCCGAGGCAGGAAACAGGGCAGGCGGCAGCAAAGGATCCTCCGAGTGGACAGGGCCAGGCCACTGCAGGAAGAGAGAAAGCGGGGCAGGAGAGAAGACAAAAGCCGGAGCCCTGGGGTGGCCCTGACTCGTGGCCCTGACTCGTGGCCATGACTTCGTGGCTATGACTCGTGGCCCTGACTCGTGGCCCTGACTCGTGGCCCTGACTTCGTGGCCCTGACTGCGTGGCTATGACTCGTGGCCATGACTTGTGGCCCTGACTCGTGGCCCTGACTCGTGGCCCTGACTCGTGGCCCTGACTCGTGGCCCTGACTCGTGGCCCTGACTTGTGGCCCTGACTCGTGGCCCTGACTCGTGGCCCTGACTCCCAGTGCTGGGCACGTGCTCAGTGTGTGGAAAACAAGCTCACTCCTTTGTTTGGTTTTTTGCTTTTTTTTTGGGGGGTCACACCCAACCAAAAAATGCTCAGGAATTATTCCTGGTGGTGCTTGGGGACAATATGAGACGCTGGGGATCAAACCTGCAAGGCAAATGCTCTACCCGCTGTACATTTTTTTCCTTTTTGGTCACACCCGGCAATGCTCAGGGGTTACTCCTAGCTTTGCACTCAGGAATTGAGCCTGGAAATGCTCGGGGACCATATGGGATGCTGGGGATTGAACCTGGGTTGGCTGCATGCAAGGCAAACGCCCTAGCCACTGTGCTATCACTCCGGCCCCAAGCTCACGCCTTTGTAAGGAGGTAGCGTAAGTGGCTCCCAAAGAGCCCGGGCTGGGGGCCGCAGCGATAGTGCAGCAGGTAGGACACTTGTCTTGCATGCATCTGACCTGGGTTCGATTTCTGGCATCCCATAGGTATCCAGAACTCCGCTAGGATTGATTCCTGAGTACAGACCCAGGACTAATGCCTGAGCATCGCCAGGTGTGACCCAAAAAAGCAAAAAGACAAAACAACAACAGCAGCAACAGCAACAGAGCCCAGGTGGGTACTAGATGCAGGGTTTTCAACACGGAACCAACAGGCCCGTTCGCGCGGACACGGCATGTGTCAGGAGCGACTCGTCTCAGGCTGTGCTGAGGGCCTGGGCCGTAAGCAGAGGCCGGGGCACTCGCGGTGACCCAGGTTCAGTCTCCGGCAGGAGCTTTTCCTGTCTGTCGGCCTGGCCACTCCTGGCGCTCGGCCCGCAGGTGCTCTCGTCCTTAGTGCAGAGACACACCTGGCCATCTCATGTCAGCAGCTTTTCTGTCCCCCTAGTCCAGTGCCCCCGCCCAGCGCGTCTCATGCCTCCACAGGTCTGTCTGGTCACATCGGCTCATTGTTTGTCTCTGCTTCCACACCCAGCAGTGCTCAGAGCTCTTCCTGCAGGCGCTGTGGGATGGTGCAGTGCCGGGGCGGTCTGGGGCCAAGCGTGTGCCCGGCCGTTAGCGCTGCCTCCCTGGCTCTGGGCTCCAGTGCTGGCATGCTCGGCTCACAGCAGGTATCCAACTTGTGGACTAAATTATTATTATTATTATTATTATTTTGCTTTTTTTGGGTCACACCCGGCGATGCTCAGGGGTTTCTCCTGGCTCTGCACTCAGGAATCACTCCTAGCGGTGCTCAGGGGACCATATGGGATGCCAGGGATCGAACCCGGGCCGGCCTGGGCTGGCCGTGCAAGGCAAATGCCCTACCCGCTGGGCTATCGCTCTGGCCCTAAATTATTATTATTTTTTAAAATAAATTGATTCTGCTTGCACTTTGGTTTTTAGCTAGAACATCATTTTTTCATATGCCAAGAATCGGATTCGTGTGCCAGAAACTAGTGCCTGACTGTGACCTGTCTCTCTGCGTGGTGGCTCCTGGGAGCTGCATGGCAGGAACACGCTGCGCCCGCGACCCCCTCCTCCCCAGCACTTTGGTTGAGAGACGTAAAGGAGTTGATGCAACTGTCTGCTAGCAGCAGCCAACCTGTGTAAGCTTCGGTGCAACGCTTCAGAGTTGTTTGTTTCTCCTTCCAAATGTTCTTGTTCCTGGGGACCCCAGAGATGGTACAGCGGGTAAAGCGCCTGTCTTACATGCAGCGGGTCCCTGGCACCCATATGTTACCCCCAGCTCGCCAGGGAGTGATTCCTTGAGCTCTGAGTGAGCTCAGTGGTGACTGAGCACCACTGGGCATGGCCCCCATACAAAATGAAATAGAAAGAAAGAAAGAAAGAAAGAAAGAAAGAAAGAAAAGAAAGAAAGAAAGAAAGAAAGAAAGAAGGAAGGAAGGAAGGAAGGAAGGAAGGAAGGAAGGAAGGAAGGAAGGAAGAAGGAAGGAAAGAAGGAAGGAAAGAAAGGAAGGAAGGAAGGAAGGAAAGAAGGAAGGAAAGAAAGAAGTTTTTCTCCCAGCCCCTTACCGTTATTTTTCCGAGGGGGAGAGGTGACTTTGCCATAGAGAGTGACCGGGTCGGTTCTTGGGGCCGGACCCCTCCTGGGACGGGGCTGTGGCCTACACGGCCGACAGGGGGCGCCGGGGTCCGCAAGCGGCGGGACGGGGGCTTCAGGCCGGGTCCCAGCCCTAGGCCGCATCTTCCGCCACCATCTCAAGGCCTGGGGGAGCCGGAGGGTCCCGCGGTGGTGATGGGCCCCTATTTGGGAGCGATGGCTCCCCGCTGGGTTGCCCCAAGGCCTCGCCCTAGAGTGACTCTGGGTTTCCTGCCCGCACCCCCAGGCGTCCAGCGACCTCACCCGCGGCCCACAAGGCCCCTCGGACCTGGGGGCGGAATCTGGGGGCCGGGCAGGCGGGGAGCAGGAGGACGGTCAGGGGGCAGTTCCCGGCTCAGCTTAGGCAGGATCAGGGCAGCAGGCCGGAAGGGTTTGGGTGACCGCCCGGTGGGTTGTTCAAGGGCCCTGGAACCTTGGGAGGGCTGGAAAATGTGGGACCCTCCCCAGGGCGGGTCAGGCGGACAGAAAAAAAACGAATGTAGAGGCTCAACTTGTAGCTCTAGGAAATGACTGTTTCATGGGGAACCGATTGGGGACTTCAGCAGCGGGCGGGGGCGTGCTGGGAGGGGCCCACTGGCCTTCGTCCAGCCCCACCGGAGCTGCGGCCCCCGTTAAGAGCCCCCTGCACCGTGGCCAGCTCCTTCCGAGGGTCCCGGCTCTCAGCGGGAAGCGAGGGTAGCGCGGTCTGCGGCAGTAAGTGCTTTCCACGGCGCGGCCTGTTAGCGCTGAGCACACCAGGAGCAGGTCGGGTGTTTGGTAATTGCTCTCGGAGCCCATAGAGAAAATGCGTCACAAACCCACCACAATTAAGTCAAGTGGCCCACATCCCCCATTTCCCCCTAATTTAGAGCTATTTAGAAATATTAGCAAGTGACATTGCTTCTAGCTTTTTTCCTTTCTCTTTTTCCTCGACTGAAACTTTTCTTTTGAATCCCATAAAATATTCTGAGTGTGCCAGGGGGGTTCAAGGCGTGAAAAGTTGTTTGCCTTCCCAGCGCAGCGCAACCACCACCGCTCAAATAATACCCTTGGTGCCTAACCGGGAGTTTAATATCCTCAAATATTTATAATTAGACAGAAATAGCCCGAAGAAATGTTCCATTTACTCAGGGCCACGTCGTTATGGAATCCACTGTTCGCCACCTCGGAGCTGCTTCTCACAGTCTGGGGAAGGATGCAGGGTCCCTGGACCGTGGGCCCACCCCAAGGGGACAGCAGGCGAGAGAGAAGGGCCTCAGCTCCGGCTCCATAGCGCGCGTTGTGGGAGCTTCCTCGCGGCTCCAGGGCAGGAAAGACCAACCGCGAGATGCCCGAGCGTGCCCATGTGTTGCGCCGCACGAGGACAGTCATTCCTAGACGTCCTGCAGTCGGGCTCTGGCCCGGGGTGGGGGTGGGGGTCCCACGGAGTCCCAGGTGCTTGCACAAGAACGCAGAGGTCAGAGAAGCAGGCGAGGGCCTATCCCGCTGCCGCTCGGGGTGCCGCCACCCCAAACACGCCTCCGCAGACAATGCCGCTTCCCGTCTCTCCCGCTGCTCTCAGCTCCATGCACATTCCCAGAAAAATACCAAGAAAACTCTTCCCTGCACAATTACCCACCCAGCCACTCACATCTTTCCAGCTCCCGAGGGGGCGCGAGCGGGTTCCCTGCAGTGGACCCTGCTCTGTGGTCAGCAGTGGGCTAGGCCACACCCAGCGTGGGGAGAGGCCGGAAGGGGGTGCCAGGCCTGTGGTTCCCCACCCCTTCCGGGCTCCGCCACCCACACGGAGGCTCCCTCCCCTCTCTGGCTGGGCCGACACGGCTGCGGCGCTCTGCGGGCCACGGTGCAGCTGTCTGGTCCTGGCCCCTGGACCCCTCCGTGCCTGGCCTCAGCCTGACTTTGCACACCCATGTGAAGTTCCTCTTTCTGGAGAACAGGCAGCACGCTGTGGGCTGCGGCTTCCGGCAGAACCTAACTAGCGCCCACCTTAAAGCAAGTGGCTTTTTGTCAATTTGGAGTCTGGGGGGTGGCTGAGGTGCCGGCAGGGCACTAACCCCGCTGTTCTGGAATTCTCTCTGGTCAGCGGCCTCAGCGGTCAGAGCTGCGTCCAGTCCCCGTCTCTGCTCTGGCTACTGAAGCGTCACCAGCGCTTTCTCCAGGTGTGTCTCCAAATGACCAGGTGGAGAGCAGAGCTGGGCAGGGGTGGTACAGGGTCAGGCCCAGTTCGAATGTTCCCCTTTAAACCACTGGCCCCTGCCCTGGCCATCGTATGAGGCGTGGGACTGTCCCAGTCTACGCCCGGCAGCCCGGTGGAGAGGAACAGCGCTCAGCTGGCCAAGGTGACACTTGCTGGTCGTCTGGGCTTGAGCCCAGGTGTTCTGGCTCACGTGTCGCTGCAACGTGCCTGCACCTACCGCAGCTGCCCACAATCCTGCCTGGCTCACCACCTCCACTGATGGTCCTTCCGCCCCTGGCCTCTGCACACCACCTCGGGGCCTGAGCGGGCCCTGGCCTCTGTGTACAACGTTGGCTCTCGGGCCAGCCTCTAGCGTCTGCCTGAGTTCAGGCCCTTGGGCAGGACTGGCCCCTTCCTGTCCACTCAGCCAGACCTTAGGGGAGGACAGGCAGCACCGCAGACATGCAGACCCCGAGGTCAGACGAGGGGACAGCAGGGCCCACTGGTGTCCCTCCCAAAGCAGACTTGCCACACACGCAGGCCACAGGCCACAGGGAGACCTTGTACCACTGGCCTTTAAGCCAGCTTAAAATAAGTCAGGCTTGCTCAGCGGCCAGATTGCCCGGCTGCCCTCCAAAAAATGTGCTTGCGTGGGTGTGACGTGGCAACCTGTTGAGGCCAGCGGGGCAGCAGGACAGTCCCCACTCCAGACAGAAATGTTCTCATCTTGCTCTGCTCTCGCGGGGTCCCTGCCTTTGGGCAGAGGGGGTGCGGCAGAGCACAGTAGGGACAAAGGCTCCCTGGGCTGCACAGCGCCAGGGTTCAGGGATTTGAGGCACGAGGGACAGGTCAGCTCTGGGCCTCAGCCTCTGCTCCTGCAGCCAAACTGTTCTCGTCACCTCCAAGAGACTGTGCCAGGGCTGGGGCGATAGCTCAGCAGGCAGGGCGCTTGTTTTGTGTGTGGCTGAACTGGGTTCAATCTCTGACATCCTATGTGATCCCTAACCCCCTCCCCACCGCCATCCACGAGCACTGCCAGGAGTCATCCAAGCATAGAGCCAGGAGAAAACCCTGAACACCTCCAGGTCTGGCCCCGAAACAAAAAAAAGAGGCTGTATGTAACGTTAGCCCACCAAGAAGCAGAATCAGCTTTTTGTCCCATCGAACAGAGCCAGGACAGGCAGAACCTGTCCAGGGGCAGCCAGGAAGCAAGTGACCGAGCAAGGTGGCAGGCAGCCCACACCACGAGCACCCCACAACCACACCCTGGGACCCCCCAGACAGGCCACGTGCGCACCTGCCAAACCCCCCACCTCGTCTTTCCTAGCCACACAATTCCCTCCTTTCATTTCTTTTTCCACTCATCACAGGGAGGGAACATAAAGCAGCGTAATAAAAGAGCTCCCAAATCAGAGCTGCCACAATGGCAGAGAAGATGAACTATAAATGGAAGAGAGCCGGCCGTGAGGGCAGCCCCGGTCGGTCTGACGGGTGGAGGCCCGCACCCTCTCATTAAGCACTGCTACTTGGGCCGCTGGGAGGCGCCTGGGTCTTGTGGTCAGTGGGGTGGACACACAGACGTTGAGGGAGGGAATTCCGGTGCCTGTGGGGTAGGCAGCTGGGGCAGGGTCCCGAGCTGTTCTCAGATGCTGGCTGCCCGATCAGGACATTTTCTTTGCTGTGAACCAGTGTCCAGGTGCAGCAGAAGAAGCCAGCGCAGCCCCGTGAACAGCTGAGCTCACCTGGGCACTGACTCTCTGGCCTCCTACGTCCACTCACTCCATCGCTGCCGCCACCCTGTGTGACCTCAGCCTAACTGCCGCCCCTGTGTGAGTCTCGCAGGACTCACAGAGCTCCCGAGGAGTGCCTCTGACCCCTGGCCCCACAGGGAGCCTGTCCTGGCAATGGGAGGGGCTCCGTGACCCACAGGAAGCTGGAAGGGAGGGAGGGAGGGAAGGAGGCAAAGGCTCAGGATCCTCAGGGCTGTCTGGCAGGAGTTAGGAGCTGCCCCTGCGAGGATGCAAAGTCCCTGGAGGGGAACAGGAAGGGCCAGAAACATCCATTGTGGGGAAGAGGCTGGGCCCTGCCTGGTAGCACGCGCTCCGGGTATTCGCGAAAGGCTGCTTAGAGGCTTCCGCACAACAGAAGGGGCGAGAGTCAGCAACCAGAGGGGGCTCTTTGTCCTCCAGGCTGAGGGACATCTGTGGTCACATGGGGGTGGGTCTTCAGCATCTGTACGTTCAACTGTTACCAGCTCAGAGCCTGGGCACACACAGTCCCGGAGTCTGGCTCCTGGCACACTCCCCTTTTCTCTACCTTCCTGAGCAGAGAAGCAGAGAATGCAGAGAAACCAGGTGCCAGGAGGAACGGCTTGTGGTCAGGGCGCAAGAGAAGGGCCAGGAAAAGACCCGGGTATGGCTGAAGGGGACAGTTCCACGGCCTCTGTCCACGCTCAGCCACAAAAAGGCAGATCTGGAGTCTCCGAGGGAAAGGACGGCAGCTGGGAAGGTGGCAAGCGCTTGCGGCAGGGTCCTGGGAACCCGGGGAGAGGAACCCCACCTTCTCTAGTCCTGCAGGGATAACCAAGATGGCCAAGGGGGGGTCTGTCTGCTGGATGCCGGACGACCGCAGAAAGGCTTCTACTGTCCACCAGGGGGCTGGCCAGGGAGCACAGAGTGGCAACAAGTCTGGGACACCCCTGGACCCAAGGAGCAGGCTGGACCACAGACAAAGGGCCAGCGTCAGCCTAGCCTGGGCAACGCGAACAGCTCCAGGGGGCTCAGGAGGTGCCAGAGGGCGGGATTCTTGCTCACGCAGAAGCATAATGCGCTGGTACTAATAAGGCACTGCTGCGCATTTACACAACCTCTGATTTTGCAATCACCCAAGGCCTTGCAAGTATTAATTAAGGCTGAAAACCCCTGGAGCCTGGAGCGGATTCTCATTAACCTCGTTCTGCGGAGGCTAGACCGCTTCCCTCCGAGAGCCCCGCGGATGTGGCGAGGTTCCCGCCCCAGGAGCCGGCTGGCAGAGCTCCAGGGGAGGCTGGAGGGCTCCCACGTCAGAGCCAGCTCAGATGGACACAGCGCAGGTGCCAGCACGGGAAGGCGGTCGCTTCTTTCAGCTTTGTTTAGATCTTGGGCCTCACCCGGCAGTGCTCAGGGGCTACTCCTGACTTAGTGCTCAGGTCACTCCCAGCAGACCTGGAGAGACTGTGCAGTGCCAGAATTGGACCTGGGCGCCTGTAGCAAAGTCTGCACTCCAGCCCTCTGAGCTGTCTGCCGGCCTCCTCAGCATTTCTGTGCAGATACAGGGAGATAAGTCCCGGCGCCCTGAAGGCTCCGATTCAACAAACTCGCTTCTCACATATCTGCAGAGCTGCAGCCTTGACCACAATCCCTTTGCGATCACAGTCAGCACCTCAAAAGGAAACCCTGCACCCCTGGGCTATGACTTCCTGTCCTCTGCATTCCGCAGCCAGTCTAGGAAAGCTGCTTCTCTCTCTGAAGAGCTGCCTCTTTGCCTTGCTTTCATTTACTGCTACTGAGGCGCCCCTGACTTTTCTGTGGACCTCAGGGTGACACACGTGCACACAATATTCCACAACACCACACCCTCCGCAGTGTCGCTCCCGCCGCCTGTCCTCTACCGTCCATGGTAAAGTATTATTATTTTTTATTTTGGGGGTCATACCCAGTAGTGCTTTGGGGTTACTCCTGGTGGTACTCAGGGGGACCATATGGGATGCCGGGGATTGAATCCCCGGTCGGCTGTGTGCAAGGCAAATGCCCTCCCCACTGTACTATCGCCTCCGGCCTCTAAAGTGGTTTCCTAACTATCACTTGTATCACTTGTATCACTTGTCTTCCTGCTGTTCATCGATTTGCTCCAGCGGGCACCAGTAACGTCTCCATTCCTTGGGAATGAGGTCCACTATTGTTACTGTCTTTGGCATATCGAATTACACCACGGGTAGCTTGCCAGGCTCTGCCGTGGCTCTGGGTTCATCCCAGGGGTTCTTAACTATCAGTTCACTTGAATACGTTTTTCAGCACTCCTTCCTTCCTTCCTTCCTTCCTTCCTTCCATTCCAATTCCTTCCTTCCTTCCTTCCTTCCTTCCTTCCTTCCTTCCTTCCTTCCTTCCTTCCTTCCTTCCTTCCTTCCTTCCTTCCTTCCTTCCTTCCTTCCTTCCTTCCTTCCTTCCTTCCTTCCTTCCTTCCTTCCTTCCTTCCTTCCTTCCTTCCTTCCTTCCTTCCTTCCTTCCTTCCTTCCTTCCTCCCTCTCTCCCTACCTCCCTCCCTTCCTCCCTTCCTCCCTCCCTCCCTCCTCCCTCCTTCCTCCTTCCTTCCTTCCTTCCTTCCTTCCTTCCTTCCTTCCCTCCCTCCCTCCCTCCCTCCCTCCCTCCTCCCTCCTTCCTTCCTTCCTTCCTTTCCTCCCTCCTCCCCTCCCTCTCCCTCCCTCCCTCCCTCCCTCCCTCCCTTCCCTTCCTTTTGGTTTTTGGAGAACAACCAGCAATGCTAAGGGGTTACTGGTTCTGTACTCAAGAATTACACCTAGCAGTGCTCAAGGAACCATATAGGATGCTGGGAATCAAATCTGGGTTGGCCACATGCAAGGAAAGTGCCCTACCTGCTGTGCTATCGCTCCTGCCCCCTCCTCTAACCATTTCAAAGCATTTTGTTGAATGTCTTTTTTTTTTCTTTTTGGGTCACACCCAGCAATGTTCAGAGGTTACTCCTGACTCTGCACTCAGGAATTACTCCTGGCGGTGCTCGGGGGACCATATGGGATGCCGGGGATCAAACCTGGGTCGCCCGCGTGCAAGGCAAATGCCCTCCCGCTGCGTATTGCTCCGGCCATTTTGCTGAATGTCTTAATTGCATTCATGTTGTTGTATGATCATCAATGTAATCTACCTTCAAAGTTATCATCTTTCCCAGCTGAAACTTCCACTCCAGGGGAGGCGACACTCTCCATCCCTTTTCTCCTGTTCCCTTCATCCTGGGCACCAACACCTACTTTATTTATCAATTTCTATGTTAGGAAGCTCATCTAAGTGGGGTCACACAATGCTTGTCCTCTGTAGTTGGCTTATTTAACTTGGCATAAAGTTCCCAGAGTTTAGTCTGGCTGTTATTGTTATTTTATTTTTTGTTTTTTTTTGTGGTGCTGGGTCAAGCCCAAGACTGCTGAGGTACATTCTTGTTATTTGTTTGCTTTTGGGACACACATGGCAGTGCTCAGGGATCACTCCTGGTAGAGCCCAGGGTTAGTGTTCAGACCACATGGGGTGCTAGGATCGAACCTGAGTCAGCTGCATGTAAGTACCCTACCCACTGTACCATCTCCCGGCCCCGGTCCCCAGGTATATTCTTAACCCTCTGGCTTGTTTTTGATTTTTTGCATGTGGGGTGTCTGAAGACACAAAGAAGAACTCAAGGCTTACTTTGTGCTCAGGGGACCATATGTAATGCCAAGAATCAAGCTGGGGTAGCCATATGCAAGGCAAGCACCTTAACCTTGGTACTGTCTTTCTAGGCCCTTTGGTTCCTTTCTTTTTTTTTTTGCTTTTTGGGTCACACCCGGTGATGCTCAGGGGTTACTCCTGGCTCTGCACTCAGGAACTACTCCTGGCGGTGCTCAGGGGACCATATGGGATGCCGGGGATCAAACCCAGGCCAGCATAGGCCGGCCGTGCAAGGCAAATGCCCTACCCGCGGGGGCTATCACTCCAGCCCCTCTGGTTTGTTTTAAATAAAATATTTAAACCAAAAGTATATAAAACAAGTGCCATATACTTTTATTTCATTCGTATCTCTCTAATTTATTAAATCTAAGTGTTGGCCTTTTCGCCATATTTGCTTTTTCCTTTTTGCTAATGTCTCCTCAGACCTATTCAGTTCTGAAGAGAGTAGGTATCTTTCTTGTTTATGTTCTTATATTTTTGTTTTGTTTTTGGATAGTACCTGGCAGTGCTTGGGGATCACTCCTGGCAGTGCTGTGGTGGGCTGGGGTCATGGAGTCAAGCCTGGGGTTCCTGCACACAAAATTTATAGTCCGGCCCGGTATCTGCCCAGCCCACTTCATACCTTTATGAACTAAGTTCACAGCCATAACAAACGGCATCACTTGTATCTTTCAAACACACCTGAATGGTGTCACACGCTGCCACGCTGTCCGCCTGTCACTCATCTCTGTGCCACACTGTTTTCAGGCAGATGTGTGGGGACACACAGCTCTGCTCACTTCTCCCGCTCGTCAGCAAGCCTGAGTTTGTGAAGCAGTGCTGGATTAGCCTGGGGGGCTCCCACCCTTGGGTTCTCAGCAGAGAAGCCAGAGCCATCCCCATCTGAGCTGGGCGGATGCACTCACGGTCCAGAGCACAGAACCAGACACCCGCAAGAAAACAGACATTGACACGGACCTGAGTCTCCAACCCCCACCTCCGCCCAGGTCCATAGTGGGGGGTGGTGCAGATTCCTCCTGCGCAGTCACTGGCCGCACCTGGGCCTCTGGGGTTGGTCCCAGTCGCCCTGTGTGAGGCTGACAGAGTGAGGAACCCCTCCCCGCGGAAAGGCCCCGCAGAGAACGGTCACGCTTGGCCGCGGGCCCCAGAGCCGGGCTCTGCAGCTTCCTGCTGTTGCTCTGCCCACTCAGGGGCACAGCTGGAGGGACCTGGGGAAGATTAGTGGTGCCACGCCTGGTGGCCGTGTCAATAGATGCTGGGTGAGCGATCAAGTGAGGGAGGGGTGTGGGAGCACACGGAGCTCTGGCTGGGAGCCCGGCGCGAGAGTGCTCGGGAAAGGGCCGTGATGAATGAGCGCTTCTCGCAGCCAGGGTTAATGAAGTATTCTCTGCATAGTTAAGCCCACCCTTTGTAAGGATGCAGCTCTACACGGGCTGAGAAGTACCAGTCATGCGATCACAGGGAGACACAGAATATTCCCATCACGCAGAAAGGCCCCCTGTGCCACCTGCCTCAATGCCACCAACCCAAGTCCACACCCAGGCCTGCAAGCCCGCATTTGTTCCTGTCCTCACATTTCACTATTTCCAGAAGGTAAATGGAACCCAGGGGACAGAGCCCCGGAGTCCGGCTTCTTTCACTCCGCACGTCCGAGGTTGGCCCCGACTGGTGTCCTGTCTGTGGTGGGACCTGCTCGGCCACAGCCTGCTTTAGGATGTGCCCTCACTGGCTACCTGCTTGCCAGCTGGAGGACACTTGGGTTGTCCCTGCAGCTTACGGTGCCATGAATAAGGCCTCGATATATGGGGTGCAGGCAGGTTTCTGTGCGAGTCTAAGTTTATTTCTCTTGGATAAATATCCCAAAGTGGGATTTCTGGGTAGTCTGGCAAGAGTATGCTTTGGGCTTTTTTTTTTTTTTGCTTTTTTTGGGTCATACCTGGCAATGCTCAGGGGTTACTCCTGGCTCTGCACTCAGGAATTACTCCTGGCGGTGCTCAGGGGACCATATGGGATGCCGGGATCGAACCCAGGCCGGCACAGGCTGGCTGCGTGAAAGGCCAATGCCCTACCTGCTGGGCTATCGCTCTGGCCCCAGTAAGTGTATGCTTTGTAAGTGATGCCAAGTAGCTTCCCAGCAGCTGTGCCATTTTTCGTTCCCTCCAGCATGGCTGAGAGTTCTGACTGCTTTGCATCTGACCACCTGGCCAGCACTGGTATTGTCCTTTACTTCCTTTGGTGCTCAGGACTTACTCCCGACTCTGAGCTCAAGATTCACTCCCGGCAGTGCTGCGGGATCGTATGTGGTGCCAGGGACAGAACCAGGGTTGGCCGTGTGCGGCGCAAGCGCCCTAAATCACCGAACTATTTCTCCAACCCCAGTTTTGTCTTTTAAAATAAAAACAATTGTAAGCCATTTGAGAAGGTTGATTTTAACCTGGATTCGCCTAATGACTAATGCTATTGAACGGATATGGATGACTGCTGGCTGATGCGGTGGTTTAAGGTGCTTGACTGGCCAGGTCCAAACCCTGATCTCCTGGATGGTTCGAGGGCACCCTAGCTGACTCATGGCCATGCTAGGACTCCCATCCTGCCTCAAATGAATGGGCGTCTGCTAGCTCGCATGCTCGGTGTCTCCCCCTAGCACGACCCCTGTGAGACTGGGAGGTGACTCAGGACAGGCCATGACAATGGGGCTGAGAACCCTGAGCCAACCCCAGTGCAGGGCTGAGGGGAAGGGCTGGGTTCACAAGCTCACGTCAAGATCCCCTGAGCTTCCCTCTGAAGCTTGGAAAAGAGGCGCTGCCTCATTTAAGAGTCTTGTCTGAAGTCAGGGTGTCTGTGGGCTCTTCAGGGGCTCCTACTCATGTCCCATCTTCCGATCCCACCTTCTTACTCCGAAGGCCACGAGTCCCAAGGGAGGCTACAGGTGGTGGGGATGAGCCTTTGCCTCCAGATCCAGAGTCTCTGCCCTAGGCCCAGGCCTCCCCCAGCTTTCCGTCCCTTCCACTGACCTCAGCGTGACTGGCCGCCCTGGGCTGGCACTCTCTTGCCGGCCCAGCCCAGTGCCCGGCCCCTGTGGCAGATTCCGGATGGATGAGCACCCCTCAAGGCTCCTTTCCCAGGAGCGCCGACAGCCTTCAGCCTCCATCTCGACCCACGCTCAGTTGCGGATCAGCCAGCGGGCCTGGTTCTCCTCGCCGCTCCTCCAGAGACGGACGCACCAGCTCCCCACCTGGCCCGCAGTACAGAGTCAAGAGCGGTTGGAGACCCAGGAGCTGCAAGGACAGTGCAGGAGGGAAGGTTTCCCGAGGAGGTGGGGAACTGAACTAGACCAGGGAAGGTATCCAGAGAACAGGAGCTGGGGTGCTGCTGGTGGGACGGAGGCAGGGAGAGAGGAGGCAGGGCAGCATCTGCCTGCATCGGGCGTACCCAGTGAAGCACTTGGGAACTGCTCCTGGCGCTCATGCGGAGTTGGGGATCAAATCCAGCCGCGGAGCACGCACAGCCTGCGGGCCGAGCTCTTGGCGCCACAAAGACCTGATTCTTTTTGTTTT
Organism: Cryptotis parvus; assembly: GCA_021461705.1. Lineage (NCBI taxonomy): Eukaryota > Metazoa > Chordata > Mammalia > Eulipotyphla > Soricidae > Cryptotis > Cryptotis parvus. Next base: position 19,535 of record JAJIBD010011986.1, read on the forward strand.
TTAATTTAATATTTTATTAGACCACCATGAGATATACAATTACAAAGATGTTCATGTTTGGGTTTTGGTCTACAGTGTTCCAGCACCCATCCCTCCACCAGTGCCCATCTCCCACCACCAATGTCCCCTCTCCCAGCCTGCCTCTATGGCAGACTCTTTACCCCTTCTCTCTCTCTCTCTCTCTCTCTCTCTCTCTCTCTCTCTCTCTCTCTCTCTCTCTCTCCCTTCTCTTACACCTTGTGGCTTGCAATACATACAGTTAGAGGTTATCATGTGTATCCCTTTGCCTATATTCAATGCTCAGTTCCAGGCTGGTATCATCATTTCCAACGATTCTAGCCCACGGTTCCCTTCTCTGAAGACCTGGTTCTTGCTACTGGAAGTCCAGGGCTGCCCTCAAGAAAGCCAAGCTCAGGGGCTGGAGAACAGGCTCAAAGGGCTTTTGCATGCTGGAGAGATCCCAGGTTTGACCTCCCGCCCGCTGAGCTCCCGAGCATGGCAGGGAGCAGCCCCCAGCTCCACTGGGTGCTCCCAGACCCCCAAATGAAAGTGAAATTCCCACCACGATCTCCCCACCCAGACTTCTGGTCCCCACCCCGGCTCCATGTCAGATGGAAATCTGGGGGCCAAAGACCCTCTCACTAACTCCTTCCCTCCCTCTCCTACTGACACACGATGGGGGAGCTCCTCACCCCCACCAGGTGGTACACAGAGACAAGAGGAAGCGGAGGGGGTGACTCACGCCTCAGCGCAGGGCACTCTGGACTGTGCACCCACACCCCAGCCCCTACATGGGACCAGGAGCCCGCTTGGGGAGGGCTTACTGAACAAGCACCGCCCAGAGGGCACCCTATCAGGTCTCCCGCATCCCTCCTCACCCCCAGCTGTGCAGTCACCCCAGGGCTCGGGAGATTTGGGGGGTTGCTCCCTCTGCTCCAGTGCTGAGGCAGTGGCAGGCACTTATGCTGGGGCTCAGAAGTGTTTCAGGAGTTCCAGCTGGCCTGCGGCCAAGCACCCCTCACGGACTCTTTTTCAGGGTTCCTCTGTGCCTGGCTCCAGGGAGTGTCCAGGGCTGAGGATAAGGACGGGTCCGGTGGGCCGGGCACTGGGCCCCCTGACTCCCCCCGCCTCGGCTGCTGCCTGTGGGCCGGGCCCCAGTGCTGCAGCTGCCTCCACGGCCACGGCCTGCTGGGCAGGAAGGCCACATCCCTGACGCTGCCTGACCAGGCAGGCTCTTTGCTCTGTGAATCAATGCACAGGGCAGAGGGCCAAGGCATATGCCAGTCACACTAGTGGATGCCCCCAGTCGTGTGGCTCAGGGTGCCAAGAGCTGGCGCCCCAGGACACCTGGAGTTCGCCTGGACCAACTTGGTCACTTCTGGCCAGGGTGTCAGCTGCTCTTCTACTCTGGGCCTCCACTTCATTTTGGGTCACACAAAGGGTGGAGTGACCATCTCCAAGCACTCTCCCAGCTCAGAAACTAAGACGACAACTCCAGGAGATTCACAATTAAAAGACTTGTGAGCAGCAGCCAGGTCAGGAGCGATGACCAGACCGGGCCCATTCCTCACAATAAGTCAAACCTGTCATGGCTGGGAGCTGGGCAGGGCGGGGCCTCTGGCTCACACTGCTGGGCCCTCGCTCGTGGTAAACCCTAGACACCGAGTGGCCGCAAGCCACAGCTGAGCAGGAGCTGCTCAAGGTTCTGGGCCGGGTGCTGGGAGCTTTGCAGGGCACAGGAAACGCAGACCCTGACTCCAGCTTCCAGCCTCCATGATCAGGCCCCCGGCAACATGGCGGCCCAGCGGGGTGGGCAGGCGGGTGGGCTCTGGCTTTGCCCGCCCTGCAGCCATCACACAAATGCTTCCCTGCGCATCACACAGACCCAGTAGCTCTGCCCAGGGCCCGCCCTGCGTCCTGCATACTCAGGGGAAGTAAATGCCACTCTGAGATCACCCACGGAAGGAGCTCTAGCAGGTCACTCGAGAGGAAGTGTGCCCGGACAGTGCTGTTGCTCATAGTGAGTGACCCCAGGAAAGGTCACAGGATGACAGTTCTCAGGGAGTGCAGCAGGCATTAGGGTGGAACTTTGCCCTCCCGCTGCCCTGGCTTCTCCCTTCCTCACCCCTGACCCCAGCGAGAGGTCTCCATGGGAGACTGAGGCCTTTCCATCGGAGGAGCCCAAAGTTATGGTGTCAAGGGGTCCTTCACTGATTGAGGAATCTGGGTGGGAAGAGACCATGAGACCCTTGTTTCAGTGGTGACGGTAAGCCATCATGCTGCGAGCCTGTGCTGTCCTGCTGTCCTTTCCTTCGCCTCAGCGAAGGGCTGCTCAGGAAGAAGGTGAAGGCTGGGTGGGAGATGCGCCTGGCTCCCCGCCATCCCTCTGTCCTGGGGATACCGGGAAGGACAATATCACAGGAGAGGAACGAGCAGGCAGCCGTGAGACATGCTGGGTCCTGTCCCGGCTCCCGACTGTCCTCCCTCCCTGGTCCTCCATGAAGCCGCCCACTGGACCTTCTTTTTTCTTTTTTCCTTTTTGGGTCACACCCGTCAATGCTCAGGAGTTACTCCTGGCTCTGCACTCAGGAATTACTCCTGGCGGTGCTCGGGAACCATATGGGATGCCGGGGATCAAACCGGGTCAGCTGCGTGCAAGGCAAAGGCCCTACACGCTGGACTGTCGCTCCGTCCCCACTGGACCTTCCTAAGCACCTTCCTGCCCGTGGCGAGAGCTGGCCCTAAGGCATCCTCGAGCTGGCTGCCAGGACACTAACGCATAAACCCGACCTAGTCACCTTCGTTGTCCCTCCCACACATACCATCCAAATCCCTTGGTGGGGACTGGAGGGTTTCACAACCGGCCTGAGTCATCATCGGTCCCAAAGCGGCACTTGGATGGAGTTGGTGAATGTATGAGCACCACTGTCGAGCAGTGGTGAGGCTCCAGTGACAGATTCCTGCAGCTCAGAGCCTCGGACCCGGAGAGGCCAGGCCCCAGCACAGGCCGGAGGGACAGACTCTGGGCTGGGGGCCACGCCCAGCACTGCTCCTGGCTCTGCAATCAGGAGTCACTCCTGGCGGTCGGTACATGAGGGATGCCGGGGATCTAACCCAGGTCGGCGTGTGCCAGGCAAGCACACCCCCCTGCTAGGCGCTCTCGGGCCCCCACCTACACCGACTTTGTCCTGCGGTCCTGGTGCGGCTCCCTGAACCTTCCTACAGAGAATGTGCCTTGGTCAGCAGCCTTCGCAGGGGAGGTCCCCAGAGCTGGGCAATGTGGTGTGTGGGGGGCACCCGCCTGGAACAAGGCTCTGAGCCCAGAACAGTCTCTTCACAGCTGGGAGGAACCCTGCACCAAGGCGAGTCATTTACCTATGCAGAAGTTGCTTTCATTTCTGCGGAATTTGAGACATGATTTGTGGGCCTTTAGCCTGTTCTAATCCAGATGGGCTTTCTCAGTGCTGACCGAGAAGGCCCCTTTGCTGACTTCCCTGGGTTCCTGTCCCATTCTAGCCCCTGGGGCAGAGGCCAAACGAGCCTCCCAAGATGATGTCATGCTGGACACCGTCCTCAGGGAGAGATTCCATGGAACTGTCGCTCCCTTCCTGTCTTACGCTCGAGAGGAACCTGCTTTAGGCTTCTGCTCGGGGGCAGAGCCAGCGGCCTCTGATCTGAAGGGCTGCCATAAGTCTCTCATCCTCTTCTTTTTTCTTTTTAAAGTTCTTTTTTTCTTACTGTATCCTAAAGTTTATAGTCAATCAGGAAAAGTTCAGTAGAAATAATTAATGAGTTTGCAAAGTGGCAGGATGTGAAATCAATACCCATAAATCTATCACTTCCATACACAAACAATGAGTTGGAGAAAAGGAAAATTTGGGGCGGTGCCACACCCAGCAGTGCTCAGGGCTTACTTCTTTTTCTGGAGGCTCAGGGGACCAGATGGGGTGCCAGGGAACAAACCTGGGTGGGCCAAGCTTAAGGCAGGTGCCCTACCCACTGGACTACTACTGTGGATCCCATGGAAAGGTAAAATTTAAAATAATCCCATTGTGACTGCATCAAATACCTGTAAATAAACATAACAATGGGGGTGAAAGACTACATTTTGAAAACTGTTAGGCATTTTACTGTAAGAAAACTGAGCTAGAGGGGCCAGAGCGATAGCCCAGCAGGTTGGGCGTTTGCCTTGCACCCTGCCTTCGATCCCCAGCATCCCATATGGTCCCCCGAGCACCGCCAGGAGTAATTCCTGAGTGCAGAGCCAGGAGTAGCCCCTGAGCATCGCCGGGTGTGACCCAAAAAGGCCAAAAAAAAAAAAAAAAGGAAAGAAGAAAACTGAGCTGGAGCGATAGCGTGTTGGGCAAAGTGCTGACCTTGCACGCGGCAGACACAGATGTTGGACATCTCATATGGTCCCCGAGCACCACCAGGTTTAATTTTTTTTTCCTGCTTTTTTGGGTCGCACCCAGCAATGCTCAGGGGTTACTCCCAGCTCTGCACTCAGGAATTACTCCTGACGGTGCTTGAGGAACCATATGGGATGCCCAGGGATTGAATCTGGGTCAGCAAGGAGCAACGCCCTTCCTGCTGTGCTATTGCTCTGGCCCCAGGTATAATTCTTAAGTGTGAAGTCAGAAGTATCACTGTATCACTGTGTTCCTGTAGATCACTGATTACTCGAGCGGGCACCAGTAACATCTCAATAAGTCCTGTGACATGTGACATAGCCCAAGGGCATCTGCCCACTCCAGGAACATAAAGAGCCTCAAACCATTCCGTCAAGTCATGTGAATGAGGTCTATAATTGTTACTGGTATTTGGCATGTCAAATATGACACAGGTAGCTTGCCAGGCTCTGCCGTGCGGGTGGGATACTCTTTGTAGTCACCTCAAAACTCGAGCATTTATTGATGAACCGCACGGCCGCAAAGTGGCTGCGCAAGCCGGGCTGTGATCAGGTCTTCTGCTGGGTGGAGCTCTGAGGAGAGGGGAGTCCAGATGTGGAAAATGGTGGCCCTCATGGTGTGGGGATTCCTCTGGTTTCTTGCGAGGCTCTGCTGGGGTGGTGGGCCAGGGTTAGAACCCGCCACCCCTCCCGGGCACCTCGTGATCAGCTGGGAACAGGGAGAGCAAGTAGCAGCTCTGCCCTGTGTGTGTGAGTCTCTGGATCGGCATGCCTGGGCTGGGCTTGAAAGTCCAGCCCAGGTAACCCCTGAGAATCACCAGGTATGACAACAACAACAACAACAACAACAACAACAACAACAAATAGAAGAAGTCAGAGAGACAGCACAGGTATAAGAGGTACTCGCCATGCTGACCAGGAGGAGTGCCTGGAACCACATATGGTCCTCCATGTCCACCAGGAATGATCCTGACGCACAGAGCCAGGAGTAAGACCTGAGCACAGCCAGGTGTGACCCAAAAACCAAAAAGAAATAAATAGAAGAAGTCACAAATAAATGAAAAGCATGGCATGCTTCTAGACCTGAAGACTAAATATTCTTAAGATAATAAACATTAAAATATTACTGCGAGTAAGTCACAGATTCGATGCACTCCCTATTGGAATATCAGCGGAGGGCCGGAGCCACAGTACAGCGGGCAGGATGTTTGCCTTGCACACGGCTCACCCAGATTTGATTCCCAGCATCCCAAATGATCCCGAGCCAGGTGTGACCCAAAAACAAAAACAAATACCAGTGGAGAGGCCAGAAGCTAATACAGCCATGAGGTTGCATGACTAGAAAGCACCAGAGCTGAACCCCAGAAGAACATGATCCCCAAGCACCATTGGCTACAGCACTAGAGGCCCCCAGGCACCGCTGGGTGTGACCGTGGTAGCCAAGAACCCTGGCACCACATTCTCGGGCCTCTGCACAACCACCAGACTGGCTGAGAATCACTGGTGGGGCCTCTAGGCCTTCTGAGCACTGCTGGGCTGCGTGTGCCTGTGTGTCTGTGTGTCTGTGTGTCTCTGTGTTTCTGTGTGTCTGTGTGTGTCTGCGTGTCTGTGTGTGTTTCTGTGTGTCTGTGTGTATGTCTGTGTGTCTGTGTCTGTGTGTCTGTGTGTCTGTGTGTGTCTGTGTATCTGTGTCTGAGTCTGTGTGTCTATGTCTGAGTCTGTGTGTCTGTGTGTGTGTCTGTGTTTCTGTGTGTCTGTGTGTGTCTGTGTGTCTGTTGTGTCTGTGTGTGTCTGTGTGTCTGTGTCTGTGTGTGTCTGTGTGTGTTGTGTCTGTGTGTCTGTGTGTCTGTGTGTATCTGTGTCTGTGTGTGTGTCTGTGTCTATGTGTCTCTGTGTGTGTCTGTTTGTCGTGTGTGTCTGTGTCTGTGTGTCTATGTGTCTGTGTCTGTGTGTCTGTGTGTCTGTATCTGTGTGTGTCTGTGTGTCTGTGTGTGTGTCTGTGTGTCTGTGTCTGTGTGTCTGTGTCTGAGTCTGAGTGTCTGTGTATGTGTCTGTGTGTCTATGTGTCTGTGTGTCTATGTGTCTGTGTCTGTGTGTGTCTGTGTGTCTGTATCTGTGTGTGTCTGTGTGTCTGTGTGTGTGTCTGTGTGTCTGTGTGTCTCTATGTGTCTGTGTCTGTCTGTGTGTCTGTGTCTGAGTCTGAGTGTCTGTGTGTGTCTGTGTGTGTCTATGTGTCTATGTGCGTGTGTGTCTGTGTGTGTGTGTCAGAGAGAGAGTACAGGGGTTAAGATGCATTCTGGGATGCAGCCAAATCTAGTTTGCCCCCTTGTACCACATGGTCCCTTGGCATGGCTGGGAGGGGCACTGGGCCCACATGCACCACAGGGATGGGCCACAGGGATGGACCCCAGCAGGGCAGGGACCTCACAGCACCACATCACTGGGCCCTGCACGGTCAGCCTGGGTGGCCAGGAACCACTGGGAGGAGCCCTGAGCCTCCTGAACTCCATCTGGGAGTCCCCAGACTATAAACAAACAAATAAACAAAATATCAGTGGGATTTTTCAAGGAAATAGAAAGGCAACCCCAAAGTTTGTATAGAACCACACAAAAATAAAAGCAATGGTGAGAGAAAAAAAAAGACAAATGGAGGCATTAAGCTCCCCTGGCTACATAGAGACTGTCAGCAAGCAATAATAATTAAACAGTGTGGGGGCCGGAGCAACAGCACAGCGGGTAGGGCGTTTGCTTTGCACACGGCCCACCCGGTTCGATCCCTGGCATCCCATATGGTCCTCCGAGCACCATCAGGCATAATTCCTGAGTGCAGAGTAAGGAGTAACCCTGAGCAGGTGACACCCCTGGGTGTGACCCCCCAAAAAATACAATTAAACAGTGTGGTACCGGAACGAAAAGAGGCGCATAGACTAGCTGAAGTGGAGTCCAGGAATAAACCCACAAATACCTGACTCCGATAAAGGATGCAACATTGTACAAATCTCTCCAACCAATGGCACTGAAAAACTGGACAGCTACATGCAAAACGTTGATACTAGATCACTATTAACACCTTACACAGAAAGTAATTCAATATGCATAAAATGTTAGACTCCAAACCACAAAACACAAAGAAGGAAACTATGTATTCATGCAGCCAAAGCAGGTGATACACTCCAGGCCCTCAACATCAGAAAGAGTTTGGAGAGTCCACTCCAATGGCAATGAAGACAGAAGCTAGAATAAACGAATGGCATGACCTGAAATCAGAAGGGCCGGGAGATGGCAAGGGCCTTGCATACATGCTCGCCAGCTTCCCTCCCTGGCACCACACAGACCCCGAGCACCACGGGAGCACCATGCTGGGCACAGGCCTGGCCAGAGCCAAGTGTAGCTAAAACTACACTCCCTCCCTCCAAAATGAACATAAAGTAAACTACCAAAGCCACTAAATCTAGCAATTGGGAGAAGATATTTGTACATCATATTCTGACAAGATGTTGATCACTTGATCACTTGAATCCCCTTATTCGTTGATTTGCTTAGTCCAATGGCATCTGCTTGCTCCAGGAATATGAAGAACCTCAAACCGTTCATTCAGGGTCTTGACGAAGAAGTCTGATCATCTTGTAGGTGGGCGGCCACGTGATCTTTTGACGTCCCGGGGATCCAGTTGCTAATGGCTCTAGTCCAGCAGTCGTCTCCAAATCGCAATACATGTCCAGCCCATCTGATTTTCGATGCCTTGGCAAACGAGACAGCATCCCTGATTGGATCGCCGATGGAGGTCGGAACTCCGGATTCCTTCTCTCACTTGAGTGAGGCATGATATTCCAAGCATAGCTCTTTCAATTCCTCTCTGGGAGACCCAAATAGCATTCTCATCCTGCTTTCGTAGGACCCAGGTCTCTGAGACATATGTTACTGCAGGGAGAACGGTGGAGTTGAAGAGATGTGCCCGGAGCCGGAGGTTCTTTGTTCTTTAGCTATTTCTTCGATGCTCTTGTTCCATGCCGCTCTCTTCCTCCTGCGCAGCTCAGGTGCTAGGTCGTTCATCATGTTGACTTCTTGACCTAGGTACACATAACTGCTGCATTCAGAGATGTTTGTTCTGTTGAGAGTGAATGGAGCATCTGGAACTAGTTCATTTTTCATGACAAGGTGTTGATAGACAAAATAAATGACGAATTCAGAAAACTCAAAAAAAAAATCAAGCAAGAAGCCAATAAATATATATAATATATACTTATATATAAGTGTATATGTATTATATATAAATTAAAAATATATTTTATTTAATGGATAGAAGACCGGAATAGATGCCTGTTCAAAGGAGACATACAGATGGCCACAGACTCCATGAGGAAGTGCCAAAGGTCACTTATTTGGGGATGCACAACAAAACCACAGTGAGACATTACCTCACATGCATGAGAAGGGCACGGTCAAAAGATTGGAAACAGACTTGGAAGGAAGTGGAGAAAAAAAGAATCCTATGGAGTGCTGATGGGAATAAGCGTCAGCATAGCCTCTATGGAATATGGGTTAGAGATTCCTGTTTAAAATAAAAATTGGGCGGGAGAGGGAGTTCCAACGTCTGAGTGATGCTTCGCATGCGGAAGGCCTAGCTAGGTCCATCCCCACCACAGCAAGTTCCCTGAGCCTTGCTGGGAGCAGTCCGCGAAGCACTGCTAGATGTGGTCCCCAAGCCCAAAAAGTTAAATAAATGAAAGTGACCATATCACATGTTCCTCAAAAACTATTCCTCAGCATATTGAAAAAGGATAACCTAAACACACTCATATGAAAGGAAGTTTGCACCTCTATGCTCAGGGCAGCTAAAACACAGAATCAACCTAAATCTCCAGCCCTATAATAGATAAAGAAGCAGTAGCATATATACTCCGTGGAATACTAACTTGTTTGTGTGTGTGTGTGTTTGGTTTTTGGGTCACACCTGGCAATGCTCAGGGGTTACTCCTGGATTTGCACTCAGAAATTACTCCTGGCGGTGCTCGGGCACCTGGATTGAACCCAGGTCGGCTGTGTGCAAGGCAAATGCCCTACCTGCTATACCATCGCTCCGGCTCTATCAAAGGAACACTAGTTGGCCATTAAAATGAAATACTACTTGGTCATATCAAATCGTACCTTTTGGGACAAAATTAATGGATCCATTTTTGGGGTGTATGTGTGTGTGGGGGGGACCTGCCACACCCAGTAGTGATCAGGAGCTGTTTGGGAGGCAGGGGACCATGCAATGCTGGAATTTGAACCCAGGCTTCCCACATATAAAAGTATAGGTACAACCCCCTCAGCTATCTCCCTAGCCCGGAAAAGGGTGGATCTGAAGGTGACAGTGCTAAGATGATTACGAGAGGGCTCTGCTCACACTGAATATGAGTGAACAAGGCAAACAAGCTTGAAAAAAAACACAAACTAATCCTAGTCTCTGAAAATTGTGGTGGTCGGGGACAGAGAGATAGTACAGTGGGCAGGACACCTGCCTCACCCATGCCAACCAGGGGTTCAATCTCTGGCACCCCAAATGGTCCCACTCAAGCCCCATCAGGAGTGATTCCTGAGTACAGAGCCCGGAGTAAGCCCCTGGCGTGCCACTGGGTGTGGTCCAAAAAACTGAAAAGAAAATTGTGGTGGTCCCTGGAGGGGAGAGGGAGGGAGAAAGGAGGGGTGGGCAGAGAGCTTGCCAGGGTGGGGTGGCACGGGAAAGTCACCGCTTCGGTCTGGGGAGTCACACACCTGCTGAGGTGTGAAGCATAGCCCAGGAATTCTATAGTTTAAAGACCAATAATGATAAAATTTAAAACGAGCCAGATGTAGGAGTCGGGAAGAGCCGGAAAGGGCAGAAGGTGTCATCCCTTCTCCGCGCAGCCTGGCGGTCTGGTGCCCTCCAGCGGCAGCTGCCATCTAAGATGAGCCGGTCTCTGTGCTGGGAGCCAGGCCACGCCGGCAGATGAGAGCTCCCACTGGCCTCCATCAATCAGGGCACGGTGCCCAGAACAGAAGGCCCTGGGGAGAGCAGTCCTTGGGGAAACACACCGCAGCATCGAGCTTGCTGAACTACAGACACAGCCACGGGCCGGGGCTTCGCATCCTTGCCCCCCAAGCACCATGTCAGGACAGAAGCACCAGGAAGAGCCGTAAGGGGTAACACGTCTGAGCCTGAGGCAGCAATGTCCGTCCAGTGATGGTCAAGCCGCTTCCTCACACCACAGGTGGACAAAACGTTTCTGCAGCGCTGCTTTCAACTGGCTCCACTGGTTCCCTGAGAACCTGAGTAGAAGCACAGCCATGAGCTGGTTGAACCTGGATCCCCATCCTAGCTGGCCGAGGCACTGGCTTCCCACTGTAGGGCTCCGTAGAGAAAAATAAACCCCCAAAGCAGCCTCTTCTCCAGATACCCTGTGACACCTCTCTTGGAGAGGCAACCTCTAGCCAGCCCCACATAGCTGAACTCTGTTACGAGACTCAGCCCTGCAGCACCTACCAGTACAAAGGGTCTGCAAGCCGCGCTCCTTCTGTTCATCCCAGATTTTAGGTAGCTGCTGCTTCTGAACGCTGTATCGATGACTTGGAGGAAAAGAGGGTTATGAGCCTCAAAACCCACCAGCTATGAGCCTCAAAACACCAGTCAATAGTCGGGGAAGCATGTGACCCAAATGATAACACACACATTGGAAAAAAAGAGGAATTTGCTAAGAGATGAGGTGGGGAAGCTTGGGCGGAGCGACCCTGACTCTGGTGGTGGGATTGGCGTTGGACCCTTAATGCCCAAAACTGTCACCAACAACTCTGTAAATTGCAGTGAATAGATAAAGCTCCTCCCCGCTGAAGGCTGAAGAGACCGGGCCAGGGAGGAGTCCCTGAGAAGCAGGAGCTGGGCGAACTCCCCTAGCCGATCCTCACGGACTCACAGCAAGGGGGAGACACTGGGAGGCCAGAACAATTCAGAGGCCTTTAGGAACTGACCTTTAGGAATGGATCGTTCCAGGGCGGGAGTGATGGTTTAACACATAAAGTGCTGGTCTCAATGCAGCTGTGAACCTGGTTCAAGCTCCCCCTGAACACTTTGGGCTGTCCCTTGAGCAGAGACCTAGGGCTGGCCCCCGCGCACTGCTAGAAGCCACCAAAAGCTCTAGAATATTCTGGGACAGGTATACCGGGAAGGCAGGAACAGCGCCTTCTAATGTCCTTCCTATCCGAAGTTCACTTTCTTACTAGATTACCTGAACTCTAGTGAGTGCCAAGGGAAGGAGGTGAAACACACTCAGATTAAGAGAGAAAGAAGCTTACAAGGCATTCAAAGGGCAGAAGGGCAGCCGGCCAAGGAAATGAACGTCAGATAAATATCTTAGGGTATCAGAAAAGAAACACCCTGAAAGTGCAAACTTTTCTACGGAAGTTCAAAGAATTCCGAGAAATTCTCAGATTTGAAAACATAAGATCAGGTTTGCCTCTTGATACAAGAATGCTCGCCTGAGTCTGGCGCTTTGGTCTCCTCTTCCCACTGCCTCTGTAGGGAATTTCTTGGAGACAGCTCATGCTAAAAGCCCTTAGTAATGTTTTCTTCTGAAGACACACTGATTCCCCACTGGATAATTAGGGATGTAGCTGAATCTTCCGAGAACGCCGCCTTCCCCTGTAGGGTATAAACTGCATCCACCCGGCCGAGATTCCCTAATTGATATATTTCAGCCACATTTGAATATCATTTTACATTTTGGAAGAATGGCCACTGTTTTCTTTCCTCTCTCTCATTTTTAAAGGTGGATGAGGTTGTTTCAAAAGCGATCTACTGGGCTAGAGAGATAACTTAGGGGTTTCTATGCTTGCCTGGCATGCAGTTGACTCCAGTTTGGTCCCAGCACTGTATTGTGCCCCCAAAGCACCCCTTAGATTGGGGCTGGAGCAACAGTCCAGCAGGTAGGGCGTTTGTCTTGCATGCTGCTGACCCGGTTCTATCCCTGGCATCCCATATGGTCCCCTGAGCACCACCAGGAGTAATTCCTGAGTGCAGAGCCAGGAGTAACCCCTGAGCATTGTCGGGTGTGACCCAAAAAGGCAAAAAAAAAAAAAAACCCAAAGCACCCCTAGATGCAGCCCCCAAACCAATGAAATAAAAAGCCATCTACTGACCAAGGATATCGCTCAGCGGTAAGAACACATCCTTCACAAAGTCATGGGTTTGCTCACCAGTAAACCAAAAAAATTAAAAAACAAAAATCTAGGGGTGGCAGAGAGTAGGATGTTTGCCTTTGCACGTGGCTGACCCAGGTTTGATCCCCGGCATCCCATTTGGTTCCCCAGCACCTCCAGGAGTGCTGAGTTCAGAGCCATGAGTAACCCCCTGAGCATTGCTGGGTGTGACCCCCAAAAAGCAAAAAACTAAAAAAAAAACCTGTCCAGAATATTGGGGAGATTGTACAAGATGTAGGGTGCCTGCCTTGCACATGGCATAGCTCCCCACCCCCAAGTTTAAAGATAAAATCTCTATTTTATACAATGTGTAGTGAATTTTATACAATGTGTAGAGACTTGCAGACATGGGGCAAAGCTGCTACTGGCTCTCCCTGTGACCAGTCGCTCACGAGGCGCCGGAGGGATGGTGGGTTCTAGCCCTGGCCCACCACCCCAGTAGAGCCTCGCAACAAGCCAGACGACCCCCACTCCATGAGGGCCTCCATTTTTCCACTGGGTGGAGTTCTCTCTCGTCAGAACTCCACCCAGCAGACCAGCTTATCACAGCCTGCCTTAGCAGAGCGCCGCTGCGGCCGCACGGTTCATCAATAAATGCTGGACTTAGAGATGCCTACAAGAGTATGCTACCTGCACGGCAGAGCCTGGCAAGCTACCCGTGTTGTATTTGATATGCCAAATACCAGTAACAACTATAGACCTCATTCCAGAATGGATTGAGGCTCTTTATATTCCTGGAGCAAGCAGATGCCCTTGGGCTCTACTAGCATGAGACAGGACATATGGAGGTGTTATTGGGGCCCGCTCGAGCAAATCGATGATGAATGGGAAGACAGTGATACAGTGACAGTAGTAAATTAGCTCCCCCCACCCCCAAGTTTTAAAGATAAAACCTCTATTCTATACAGTGTGTAGTATAGAATAAACTTATACTTAAGTTTATTTAAGTAGTAAACTTATAAAAGCACC
>JAJIBD010011987.1:0-17110 GCA_021461705.1 Cryptotis parvus
CGGCATCCCATATGGTCCCCCGAGCACTGCCAGGAGTAATTCCTGAGTGCAGAGCCAAGAGGAACCCCTGAGCATTTCCAGGTATGACCCAAAAAAGCAAAAACAGGAAAAGAAGGGGCATGTATTAGTTTCCAAGCTGGCTTCAGGCACGGCTGTATTCAGGGACACAGACTCCGGGCGTCACGCCAATAGTTCTGGATTTCCCTCTGAGTCACAGGCTCTCCCCTACCCTTCACAGCTTTTATTCCTCAGGTGCTTCGTTCTGGAGTCCTGCACTCCTGTGCTCCTTGACCTGGGATGTGCCATCTCGCCTTCCCAGTACCACACTCCACTCCAGGGTCTCCCACATCCCTACGCTGCCTCGCACATTTTCTTTCCTTCCCAGCTTCTCACGCCTCTCCTGTTTTCCAAATAACAATTTCACTAAAATAAGAAAATACGGCTGGAGCAATATAGTACAGCAGGGAGGGTGTCTGCCTTGCACGGAGCTGACCAAGGTTCCATCTCTACCTGTTCAGATGCTCCCTGAGCCCCACCAGGAGTGATCCTGGGTTCAGAGTCAGGAATAATCCCTGAGCACCGCTGGGTGTGGCCCAAAACCCAAAAAGTAATGTAATAAAATAAGGGAATAAATCATCTGTGGTTCCAGTGGACTTTAGTGTTCTCATTGGCTGGGCCCCACGCCCAGGGCCACCGAGACAGAGAACTTCTGCTTGGAGTCATGAGTTTCCAGCAGCCAACGTGCAGGAACAGAAACACAGACGTCAGCTCTGTGCTGGCCATGGCCTCCATGTGTGGACCCCAACCTCACCCCAGAGACACCCGGTGTTGGCCTCTCCCTCCTGCACCTGTGGCCCGCTCTCACCACACAGACCACACAGGTTGGCCCCTTGCAGCCATCCCTCACGTTCCCCTGAATAAGTTTCCCATTCAGGGCCAAGGCGATAGCACAGCAGGTAGAGCATTTGCCTTGCACACAGCCTTCCCTGCCATCCCATATGGTCCCGAGCACCGCCAGGAGTAATTCCTGAGCGAAGAATCAGGAGTAACCCCTGAGCATCACCGGGTATGATCCAAAAAAGCAAAAATAAAATTTTATTTTATTATTTATTTCATTTATTTTGCTTTTTTTTTTTTTTTTTTTTGCTTTTTGGGTCACACCTGGCAATGCTCAAGGGTTTCTCCTGGCTCTGCACTCAGAAATTACTCCTGGCGGTGCTCAAGGGACCATATGGGATGCCGGGATCGAACCCGGCCGGCATGGGCTGGCCACGCGAAGGCAAACGCCCTACCCGCTGGGCTATCGCCTCCGGCCCCATTTATTTTGCTTTTTTGAGTCACACCCAGCAATGCTCAGGGGGTTACTCCTGGCTCTGCCCCTCAGAAATTACTCCTGGCAGTGCTCGGGGGACCATATGGGATGCTGAGATCAAACGGGTCAGCCACGTGCAAGGCAAATGCCCTCCTCTGTACTATCACTCTGTCCCTCCCAGGAGTAATTCCTGAGTGCAGAGCCAGGAGTAAACCATGAGCACTGGCAGGTGTGACCTCCCCACAAAAAGAGAAAGATAATCTTTTCTTTTTCAATTATTTATTTATTTACTTACTTTTATTCATTCATTCATTTATTCGTTTGTTCATTCATTTATTTATTCATTCATTCATTCATTTGTTTTTTTGGGTCACACCCGGCGATGCTCAGGGGTTACTCCTGGCTCTGCACTCAGGAATTGCTCCTGGTGCTGCTCGGGGACCATATGGGATGCCGGGGGATCGAACCCTGGTTGGCCGTATGCAAGGCAAATGCCCTACCCACTGTTCTATCCCTCCGGCCCCCAATTTTTCTTTTTAAGCTAGTCATTGTGACATGACAAAGTTATTCATGACTGGGGTTTCAGGAATACAATGTTTCAACACCCATCTTCGCCATTGTCCACTTACTTCACTTCCCTTCACCAATGCCCTCTATCCGCTGTGGCCTCCCTGACCCCAGCCTGCCACTAGGGGAGCTGCCTGCCTTCTGTGTGTGTGTGTGTGTGTGTGTGTGTGTGCACGTGGTGTGTGTGTGCACGCGTGCCTGTGTATGAGTGTGTGCCTGTGCGTGCCTCTGTGTGTGTATGTGTGCCTGTATGTGTGTGCTTGTGTGTCCGTGTGTACCTGTGTGTGTACCTGCGTGTGCGCCTGTGTGTCCAAGGCAGCACTGTGACTTCCCGCACTGTTGCTGGCGGTTTCCTAGGAGACGCTAGCACCTCTCAGCATCGCCTCCTGCAGTGGTGGCCGCCACAGATGCCCCAGGGCATGTTCCCTACTGACGCCAGTTCTCCCTTACTTTGTCTCCATCACCTTTGGCATTCCCCCACCCCCATTATGTTTCCTTTACCCCCATACGGAGATTTTTTTCCTTTATTCATTTTTCAATTGAATCACAGTGAGATATACAGTTACAAAGTTGTTCATGGTTGGGTTTCAATAATACCAATGTCCCCAGTTTCCCTCCCTCCCTCCCAGCTTGCCTCTTTTATTTATTTATTTTTTGCTTTTTGGGTCACACCTAGCGAAGTCAGGGGTTACTCCTGGCTTTTTGCTTAGGAATTACTTCCTGGCGATGCTCGGGGGACCATATGGGATGCCGGGGATTGAACCCAGGTCGGCTGCGTGCAAAGCAAACCCGCTGTGCTATCGCTCCGGCCTCCCCAGCTTGCCTCTTTGACAGGTGCTTTCCTTCTCTCTCCCTCTTTCTCTCTCTGTGTGTGTGTGTGTGTGTGTGTGCGTGTGCGTGTGTGTGAGAGATCATTCTGTCTCTCCAACTGCACTCAGCATAACTCCCCAGGTCCCTCCATGTAGCAGAAAAATGCATGATTTTACCTTAAAATAGTTTTTATTGGATGCAACTTTCTTCAAAGGATCTGAGAGGGGATGGGCCAGCTCCATCCCATAACCCGCAGGGTGCTTGCCTCAGACAGGGGCTGATGCAGGTTCAATCCCCAACACCCCATATGGTCACCTGACCCTGATAGGAATGACCCCTGAGCACAGAGCCAGGATTAAAGCCACACTACAGGGTGCAGCAAAAAAAATGTGCAGAGAAAGAGTGGAAATCCATGTTCAAGATAGGACACGGGGCTGGAGCGATGGTCCAGCGGGTAGGGCGTTTGCCTTGCGTGCGGCCGGCCCATGCTGGCCTAGGTTCGATCCCTGGCATCCCATATGGTCCCCGAGCACCGCCAGGAGTAATTCCTGAGTGCAGAGCCAGGAGAAACCCCTGAGCATTGCTGAGTGACCCAAAAAAGCAAAAAAAAAAAAAAAAAAAATAGGAGACGGGGCCAGAGTGATAGTGCAGCAGGGAGGGCGTTTGCCTTGCACATGACCAACCTGTATTCAATCCCCCGCAATCCATATGATCCTCAGAGCTCTGCCAGGAGTAATTCCTGACCTCAGAGTCGGGGTAACCCCTGAGCATCTCAAGGTGTGGCCAAAACAACAAAGGTAGGACACAGCCTTCTCAAAGGAGGAGAAGGTGACGAGCAAGAAGACATGAACACCCACAAGCTGCAGCATGCTCAAGGGAGAACGGAGGCTTACGGAGCGAGCTTTTTTTTTTTTTTTTTGGGGGTCACACCCAGCTATGCTCAGGGTTAACTCTGGTTCTGCACTCAGGAATTACTCCTGGTGGTGCTTGGGGACCATATGGGATGCCGGGATGGAACCCAGTCGGCCACGTGCAAGGCAAACACCCTACCCGCTGGGCTGTTGCTCTGGCCCCTAAGGAGCAAGCATTAAACATCGTTTCTCTGCTCAGAGAGATGATGTTTTCATGTTGGAAGTCTAGTGCTTAGGAGGGAAGGGAAGGGCAGGAAATCAGACTGGAGGGGTTTGATAAAACTTCGTGGATCTAGGACATGGGAACTATTTTGTCTGGGGCAGGGAATTTATATCACACATGTTTCTAGAAGGCTGGCAAACTTCTGGAATGGAGAGTTGAGGGATGATCAGAAAATCTGGAACAAAAAGCGTTTTAGGAGCCGGCGCAATAGCATAACGGGTGTTTGCCTTGCACGTGGCCGACCGGGTTTCGATCCCGGCATTCCATATGGTCCCCAAGCACCGCCAGGAGTAATTCCTGAGTGTAGAGCCAGGAGTAACCCCTGAGCATCGCCGGGTGTGATTCAAAAAGGAAAAATAAATAAATAAACAAATAGATAGATAAATATATAAATAAATAAAAAGTGTTTTATTAGCACCAGGGTTTAAAGTCAGGTGTGAACACCGAGGAAGAGGCAGCGTCTGGAATATCTAGCTCTAGATCGCGGGGTCTCTGAGGGGCTGAGGTCAACCAGTCTTCAAGGGGTGACACGGAAGCACCCCCGGAGCTGGTGTCACTGACAGGGAGGGACTGGCGCTGGGGGAGGGAAGCTAACGCCATTGCCGGAAGTTGCTGTGGTGAGCCAGAGGCCGTTGCCTAGCAACGAGCATTGAAGATCCCCTGGATCCAGGCAGAAGGGAGCAATTTCGGCAGCGCCCCAGCAAATGCTCCGGGCCCAGGGTGGGATGTGGGGGGGGGGGCAGCGGGCGCAGGCCCACACGGCCCTGTAGGGCGACACCGTGGAGCAGCGCTCTCAGGGGCTACCCGCGGAGAGGGGCACAGAGCACATGCCGTGGGCAGAGCCTGACACTTCATCATCGTGCTGGGACACCCCGAGAACACCCGTGAGTGGGGCCTGAGTGAGGTGGTTCCTGCTCCAGGGGGCCTGAGTGTCCCTGGACAGTGGGTGGGCGCAGATGGCCGGGTGTCCGTGTGGGAGGAGGTGTCGAGGCAGTCCACGGTGCTAACTGTGTGTGTGTGTGGCTGTGTGAGTCAGCCTGTGTGTCTCACTGGAACGAGGGAGGGCGAAGGGTCTCCCATCTGCTGTACACACCTTCCCGGGAAGTTGGACAGCAGACGAGGCTCCCAGGAGGAGCAGGAGGAGGTGCGTGCCCGAGCCGGGACTGCACCCCCCCCAGCACCGCTGGTGCAGATCGCCAAGCGGAGCAGCGCCGGGTGCGCAATTAAAAAAAAAAAAAAAAGCCGTGCCAGAAGGAATAGCAGGCGGGAGGTCAAAGCTGCGTCCACGCCCTAACACTAGACGGGCCCTCCTGATCCGGCAGGTGGTCTAGTGGCCTGTGTGGGTGGAGCCTCGGTGGGCGGGGCCTGCGGTGGGTGGGGGCACCCGCTCCGTGGGCGGGGCTTATGCTACAAACCCTGAGACCTCCGTCACTTGATCACTTGACCTCCATATTCTTTCTTTTTGCCCCTCCCGTATTTTTGGGCCCCACCTGGCGGTTCTCAGGGGTTACTCCTGGCTCTGCACTC
Source organism: Cryptotis parvus (assembly GCA_021461705.1). Lineage (NCBI taxonomy): Eukaryota > Metazoa > Chordata > Mammalia > Eulipotyphla > Soricidae > Cryptotis > Cryptotis parvus. Next base: position 5,351 of record JAJIBD010011987.1, read on the forward strand.
AGGAATCACGCTTGGCGGTGCTCAGGGGACCTTAGGGATGCAGGAGATCAATCCCGGGTTGGCGCGTGCAAGACAAGCGTCCTACCCGCTGTAGCATCGCTGCAGCTCCTGAACGCTTCCAAATCAAACTGCACCGAGATGGAGCCTCCAGGCGGGCGTAAAAAGGGTGGTGTAAGAATCGGCCACCCCCAAATCTCTAGTGTGGAGAGGTATTTCCTGAAACCCAGGAGAAAGGGCCGGGTGGGGAGGATGGGAATATCTTTGGGGGCAGCACCTCTGGGCAAAAGAGAGGCAAGGTTTATCATTGTAAGGGTAAAATTGGGGTCTTGGCTCTACAACGAAGGGGCTGAGACAGAGCGTTGGAGGCTGGGAGTAGAATTTGGAGAGTGGAACCCCTGGAAAGGGGTGCAAGTGGGTCCCTAAGGATGGAGGGGTCTAGGCAGGAGTGGATTGGCATCGAGTGCCTGAGGGTGAGTCTGCTTCGGGGGGAGGGACGGGGGAGCGCCCGGGAGCGGGACGCGGTCTCGCTGGCTCCCGAGGTGGCCGCAGCCGTGGAGCCCCAGCGCAGCAGCAGCGCCCTTTGCAAGCGCCGTCTGCGGGTCTGGGGCAGGGGACTAGAGTTCCGAGGAACTGTCTTTCGTTTGCTGGGCCTGGGACCCCGAAACTCAAAGCCATTGGGCCACACCCCGTGGTGCTAATGGGGCGGCTTCAGCGCAGAAGGCCGCTCCCGGCAGGGCGTAGAGGCTCTGTGCATTGCCAGGGACGGACTGGGGGCTGCTGAGCGCAAGGCACGTGCCTTAACCCCCGGATCTCGCCTACCCCGCCAAGGAGTCTTTGGAAGATCTGGAGCCCGTTTGGGTTCAAGAGAGGAGACAACCACGGGGCCTTAGTGCAGGGTTTTGCGCTTGCCCCCACCCCCCGCCTTCGAGGAGCGAGACCATGCCACGGAGGGGCCGGTTCAGATGGAGTTCTGTGCAGAGATGAGGCGAGCAGGTGGGGCGGCGTAGAGGGGCTCCTGCCGCCGCCTCCCTCATCAGTCCCGGTGAGGGAGGGCTTCTGGCACCTCCGTGCTGGGGCCTCTCCTTCATTCAGATAGAAGCTCAAGTGCTTTCTCCCCGCAAGGCTCTGAGACCCCGGGGCCCGGCGCCCCCTGCACCTGTCCCTCTCGCCCCGCCCCTGCCGCCTCCGATTGGGCACGCGGGCGGCGCCCCTGGCGGCGCTGCGCTCCGATTGGCCGGATGTTCGCAGCCGGGCCTGGGTACCTGAGAAAGCGAGTGTGTGTGGGATGGGACGGGGCGGGGGGGGCCGGCCGGGGCTGGACACGCTGGACAGACAGACAGCCTGGAGCGGGGTTCCGAGCCGGACGCGATGCGGAGGCCGGGACTTGGCGGCCGCCGCGCCCTCCTGCTGGGGCTGCTCTTCTCCCTCGCCGCTGCCTCTGCCGCGGCCTCCACCGCCAGCCCGGGCCCCCACGCCGGCGAAGTTGCAGGGATCCCAGGCCGCCCGGCCGGGTAAGCCAAGGCGCCCCCCGTTCCTCCCTGCGCCCTCCAACCAATAAGTCGGGGGTCCGGAAGGACTACAGCTAACCGAGTTAAGTAAGAGAATGCAAAACCATTTGCCTCGGAATGCAAGCCTTCGATTTTGCACGGATTGGAATTCGGAGTAGAATCCTGGGGAAGAGGAGATCTGTAGAGGAGGGGTGCCCCTCTGGAATGGTGGAGGCGCATGGCCGGGGAGTCTAGGTTCCACACTTCTAGGAGGGCGTGGCTTTCATTTTTTTTTCTAGAATAATCCATGAATGCGATGGGCAAACTAACATAAGGGGATAGGGTCCTACGCCCCGCCTATCTATCATCCATCCATCTATCTGTCGGTCTGTCTGTCTGTCTATTTGTGCTTAAGGAGGGACCTACAGCTGGTTTTCTGGGATCCGGGGGCTTCTGAATTAGTTAGACAGACCCTTGGAATTGTCCTAATAAGACGCGGGGAGGAGGGTCTTGTGAGGTGTGTGTGTGTGTGTGTGAGGTGTGTGTGTGTGTGTGTGTGTGTGTGTGTGTGTCCCTAAGATTTCCTTAGGCTTGGGGATTGAGGTTACCCGAGGCTGACATGGTTTGGCACCAGTGATTTCCCGGCGAGAGATCAAAAATCTATGAACTTGCCCGTCCCAGCTGCCCATCAGCTGCCATCCGGTCCTCGGGAGGCGAGGGGCGCAAACAGCCCGCCCTGCGCCCGCTCCCGCCCCGCGCCGCCTTACAAAGGGCCGGGGCGCAGCCCTCTGCGTCCCTGCGAATGCGTTTAGTAACCTGAGCCGCGCCGGGGGGGCGGAGCCGGGAAGGGGTTAACCTGGAGAAAAGGCGGGAGGGTTGCCGGCGAGACTGGCGTTCCGGGAGGGTCCTAACCCGACCGCCCCCACCCCACGGGGACCACCCCTTCCCGGTCTGGAAAGAACCCACGCGCGGGACGCCTCTTCGCGGCATGGCCCGGGTGCGCCTCTCTCCGGGACCCGCGCGCTCGCCCCTAGTCTCTCGTCCCCCTTTAGCTGGAGACTAATGGAATTGTCTGGGGGGCCTCCAAGGTTGTGACGCTCCGCCAACCCAAACCTGAGACCCTCGGGGCGCTTTTGAAGAGTTCTCCAAGCGCCATTGGGACCCGAGGACCAGAAAACGCTGTCTCCGGACACACTTCGTGAAAGGGCAGTAAAGGGCTGAAACTCCGGTCGCGGGGTTCTGGGTGCTGGACTTTGCCTCGTTTTGCAGCCTCCTCCGCCTCCGAACCCTGCAGGAGCCTCATTCAAACGACCTCCGCAGGAGCTGAGGCCGTGGGGGGTGGTGCCACCTGCCGGCCGCGCGCGGGATGACCTCCAAGTCCAGGACTGGGACGGGACGTGTGCGGTGGGCGGGGTTCTAGATACCCAGACGTCGGGACTTGGAAATGAATTTAGAAATCCAAATCGTCGGGCTCAGAGGCCACTCCTGGCTCGGGCATTACTCCCGGCTGTGCTCTGGGAGACCATGTGGTGCCGGAGATGAAACAGAGCCTCCCACAAACCAAGCCTGAGTCCCAGCCGTTTGAGATATCTCCCAAACTTTTAAGATTTTTTTTTTTTACTTTTTTGGGTCACACCCGATGATGCTCAGGGGTTACTCCTGGCTCTTCCCCCCAGGAATTACACCAGGCAGTACTCGGGGGCCATATGGGATGCCGGGGATCGAACCCTGGTCAGCTGTGTGCAAGGCAAATGCCCTACGCCCTCTACGATCGTTCTGGCCCCACTTTTAAGGTTCTGGGGCACTGGAGGAGATAGTACAGCCTGCAGGGCGCTTGCCTTACACATAGCTAATCCGGGTTCGAGCCTCCAGCATCCCATATGGTCTCCTCTGCACCACCAGGAGTGATCTCTGAGGGCAGAGTCAAGAGCAAGCCCTAGCATGCAGCCGATCCAGGTCTGATCCCTGGCATCGCCTAGGAGTTGGCATACCAACTCCTGCCAGGAGTGCTACTGAGTGCAGAGCCGGGTAAGCCCTAACCAACACTGGGTGTGCCCGTTCCCAAAAAAAGGGGAGGACCGAGCAAGAGTCCAGCATGTAGGGCATATGCCTTGCATGCAGCTAAATCAGGTTCAATCCCTGGCATCCCATATGGTTCCCTGAGCACTACCAGGAGTAATTACGAGTGCAGAGCCAGGAAGAACTCCTGAGCATTGTCAGGTGTGACCAAAAAGTAGAAAAAAAAGAGAAGAAACAAAGAAAGAAAGGCCTTGATATGCAAGACACATTAGAGGACAAAGTCGAGTCAGGGTGACTCCGGCACCTAAGCCAGTTTGCTCCTTTGTGCAGAAGGAGAAACTGAGCGTCCAGAGTCTCGCCTCGCCTTGGCCGCACATCTGTTCCCAGCACCCTCAAGCTTTCTCTTGGCTTGAAGCTTCCTCCCTCCTCAGCTGCACTCTGGAGAATTCCAGAGCGCTGGGCCTCAGCGACTTCCTCTTCTCTCTTTATAGGGTCCCCGCTTGTCGCTGCTGCCCAGGCCAGTCGCCCAGAAGGAGCCACTGCTTCCGAGGTGGGTTTTTCTAGGTGGGCTACGGTGAAGCGTGCAGACACAGGAGGACCGGGGACCACGGGTTCCCTTTCCCCCCGCCCCTCCCCTGGATACAACCTGGGCGAAGGCTGTGTCCTTCACATCCCCACTTAGTCGTGGGCTGTCTCCAAAGCCTGCAGGGGCCAGAACTGCACAGCCCCAAGTGCGCAGGCGCTCGGCCGTGTCTGACCTCGGTGACCCCCCCAGCCCCGGCCCCAGCGTGAGGAAGAAACAGGTGTCCCTGATCTGGCAGCCCCTGACGTGAGTGTGTGACTCCCACCCGCCCCTGCCGCTCGGGTTCAGGCCCACCTTTGTTTCTGTACCCTGGGTCTCTCCCTCTTCTCTGACAATCAATCAGCATCTGTTTCTGCTTCTCCGTTTCCTGCCCAGGCTGCCTACATCTCCCCGCCTCTGCCTGTCCCGGTCTCTGCCTGTCCCTGTCTCTGCCTGTCCCGGTCTCTGCCTGTCCTGGTCTCTGCCTGTCCGGGTCTCTGCCTGTCCCCGTCTCTGTCTGTCCCGGTCTCTGCCTGTCCCGGTCTCTGCCTGTCCCCGTCTCTGCCTGTCCCCGTCTCTGCCTGTCCCCGTCTCTGTCTGTCCCTGTCTCTGTCTGTCCCTGTCTCTGTCTGTCCCTGTCTCTGTCTGTCCCCGTCTCTGCCTGTCCCGGTCTCTGCCTGTCCGAAGTCTCTGCCTGTCCCCGTCTCTGTCTGTCCCCGCCTCTGCCTGTCCCCACCTCTGCCTGTCCAGGTCTCTGTCTGTCCCTGTCTCTGCCTGTCCCCGTCTCTGCCTGTCCCCGTCTCTGCCTGTCCCCGTCTCTGTCTGTCCTGGTCTCTGCCTGTCCCCGTCTCTGCCTGTCCCCGTCTCTGCCTGTCCCGGTCTCTGCCTGTCCCCGTCTCTGCCTGTCCCCGTCTCTGCCTGTCCCCGTCTCTGTCTGTCCCGGTCTCTGCCTGTCCCCGTCTCTGCCTGTCCCCGTCTCTGCCTGTCCCGGTCTCTGCCTGTCCCGGTCTCTGCCTGTCCAAGTCTCTGCCTGTCCCGGTCTCTGCCTGTCCCGGTCTCTGCCTGTCCGGGTCTCTGCCTGTCCGGTCTCTGCCTGTCCCGGTCTCTGCCTCTCCGGGTCTCTGCCTGTCCGGTCTCTGCCTGTCCCGGTCTCTGCCTGTCCCGGTCTCTGCCTCTCCCCGTCTCTGCCTGTCCCTTTCCCCAGAGCTGCCCTTTGCCTCTGGCTCCAGTGCTCTCATCACTGTCTTCTTTACCTCTGTCTCTGCCTCTCTCTTCACTCCCCTCTCTCTCCTTCCTCTCTTTCTCTGACTGCACTGCTGGGAGATCAGACCCAGTGCTAGGGAAGGGCTGGAGGGCGGTGGTGCAGAGGCACTACCAGACCCCCTCCTGGGGGCTGCTCCCAGCCGGGTGCCGGCCACTGCTGTGCCTACTCTCACCCAGACTGCAGGAGGCCCGAGCGTTGCTGAACCGGCGGCGGCCCGGGCGGGGGGGCCGACCCCAGCCGAGAAGGAGGCCCCCCCCAGCGTGCCCCTGTCGGCCAGGCCCGGGGTAAGAACATCCGCCCTTTCTCCGCCAGGGGGCTGGCAGAAGGGGGTTCCGGGCGTGATAAGCCGTCTGGTTCCCACGGTCTAGTTTCTGCCTAGTTGCCCTTTGTAGCTCAGCCCCCACCCCCAACACACACACATACACCCCAGGACGTGGTCTCCTCTAGGGACCCCAGCGTCCGGCCGTGCGAGGTGAGCCCGGGACAGGACCAGATGCTGGCCAGAGGTGCTGACCCGCGGGGGTGGGGCCGGGAAGCCTGGCGTCCCGGCTCCCTGCAGCCAAAGGGGGCGCTGTGCCGGCCCAGAGCGCAGCCGAGCCAGCCCAGACAACAAAAGCGATTGTGCGGGTTGGCGCCTGCCAGGTCTCTGAGAGCCCAAAACTGGGGTGGCTGGGAACCAAGGGCCTCCCCTGCTGCTCCAGCTCCCCGGCTCCCCCTCAGCACTCTGCCCCTGGACTAGCGCCCCTCGGCCCAACAACCCTCAAGCCTCCCTCCTGCTGTGGCCGTCAGCCCAGAGGGGACCTCCTTCCTAAAGTCTTCCAGATGTGGGCCTCCAGCCAGATGTGAGGACCCCAGCCGCCAGCCGCCACCCCCTGTTCCCCTTACCATCCTGACTTCTCCCCGGCTGGAGTATGTGTAAGGTCCTGGTCAAAGGTGATCGCATCCTCAGCAGGCCCCGTCATCCTCACCCCCCCACTTCCATCATGTGCCCAGGTGCACCCACTCTTCTGTCCCCAGATGTGTCTCTGGGCTGTCCAGATGTGCTCGGACAGCTCCCTGGAAGCCCCTAGGCCTGTCCGGAGAGCCGACAATCCGCCCTTGCCTGCCTGCGCCCCTCAGGACGCCCCGCCACGCTTTCCCTCTTTAGGGAGCCGGCCCTGTCTGCGGGGCGCGGCTGGAGGGGGCTCACCCGGCTACCCCCACCTGTTCCTTTCCCGCCGCACCCCTGAGGGCCCCATTCACTTGTTGGTGCGAGCCGGGGGCCGAGGGGGCGCCCTCCCTGCTGCGTCTAGCGCCCAGCCCGCGCGCCTCTGGCCGAGCGCCCAGCCCCACGCGCCCCCGCGCGGCCGCCGGGGAGGGAGTGTGGGGAGGGGGCCCGAGCGGGGGCGCGGCCGTCCTCCCCCCGCGGGCGGGCGGGCGGGCGCGGCCGGGCCCCTCGGGCGGGCTGGGGCGGCGGCGCGGCGGAGCGCGGCGCTGCAGCCATGGCGGGCGGCGCGCGGCGGCTCGGGGTGTCGCTAGTGGTGCTGCTGGCGCTGCTCCGGCCGCAGCCCGCGCTGGGCCGGCCCCCGAGAGCGCCTCCGCGTGCGCTTCACCCCGGCCGTGTGCGGCCTGCGCTGCGTCCACGGGCCCAGCGGCCCCCGCTGTACCCCGACCTGCGCGCCCCGCAACGCCACCAGCGTGGACAGCGGCGCGCCGCGCGGGCGGCCCTGGGGATCCGGCTTCCGCGCCTGTGAGTGCGGGATGGTGGTCCCGGAGGGAGGGGTTCCCAGGGCGGGGAGAATCCCCGGGGATGGGGGAGACTGTGCTCTAGGGAGAGGGAGCCAGGATCTGTGTGCCGTGCACTGGAGCATCCCTGGGGGTGCTTAAGGCCGGGAGTCTCAATTTCCTGGTTTTGGGGTTCGGGTCCCGAGGATCCGGATTTTGCAAGCAATGAGGTCTCTCAGGGAACCGGGGTGCGGAGTGAGGCGCTTTGGGGGCGCTTTCGTACCCTTGAGTCAAAGTGGGAGAATGCCAGAGCTGGGGCGCCTGGGTGCTTTGGGCATGAGGATTCCAAATCTGAGGTTGATATAAGGGGTCCCTGCGGACGAAGGGAGAATTTCCGTCATGGGAGGGGGGTTCCCGTTTTTGGCGCCTTTGGGTGGGAGGCATTAGGAAATCTCGTCCTGGCGCGGCGGGGAGGGGAGCGTGAGAAGTGGGGAGCGGAGTGATGGGAGAGCTGGGAGGAGGGTCCCGGCTGGACCCTGTCTTGCAAGGGTCCCACGTGGGAGAGAAACGGCTCGGCTGCCTGCGGGAAGGAGCGCCCCTAGGGGCAGACGGTGGGAGAAGGCGCGTACCTGGGTACCCGGGCGCCAGGGCACCCAGGGGAGTTCAGGTGTGTCTGTGGGAGGTGCAGAGCGATCCACCTGTTGGCTCCAGAGGGCAGGGGTAGGCAGGCTTGTGGGGTCCCGGACTACTAACCCCCAAGTCCAGAAACCTCTGGAGTGAGGAGTGGGGGGGCCCCTGGCGCCTAGAACTCGCCCTGCCTGGCCGGGAGCCAGCCCAGTCCGGGCCGGCGTGAGCTCATCTCCGCCGGAGCCCCGCCCGCGGCCACTCCCTCTCTCCTCCCCTTCCTCCTTTCTTTCCTAACTCCCTGTCGGCCCAGCCCCAACTCGCCCGTGCCAGGCGCCGTGCCCAGACGGGTGCCAAGCTCCTGGAGGCAATAAGGAGGGGCATGCAGGACGGGGGCTGACCTCGGCAGGACCCCGATGTCCTCAACTCCTCATTCCTCCAGGATGGTGGAACGTGAGATTGGCGGCGCCCGTGTAGCTGCCCTCCCCTGACGGAAGTCCTGTCTGCAAGCAGGGAGAAAGCAGACGAATGCCACCCCCGCCCCCCAGCCAGGGCGGCATGATGGCAACCCCCTGCAGATCGTTCTTTTGCTTTGGGGCCATACCTGGTAGTGCTCAGGGCTTGCTCCTAGCACTGCCCAGGGGTCACTCCTGGCAATGCTTGAAGGACCGTATGTGGACCCAGAGATGGAACCCATGCCCGTGAGCAAGGCCAACGCCCTTCCGCTACACTATCGCTCCGGCCGCTGTTATTTTTAATTTGGCCACACCCCAGGTGGTCAGGGCTACTTCCACTCCTTGGGGGTCACTCCTGGCTGTGCTGGAGTCCTGCATGAGAACATGCACTCCAGCCTGTCCAGCTAGTTCCCCGCCCACGTTTTGGAACCCTGTTTCCTAGTTCAGCCAGTCCTGGACCTGCCACTCCATTAAGGACCCCTGTTAAGGCACCCTGGAGCCCTGGCTTGAGTTCCCGGCTAGAGCAGACGCTAAGCTGCTTCTGTGATGGTCTCTCCCACTTTTTATTTTTGGGTCACACCCAACGATGCTCAGGAACATACTCCTGGCCGTGCTGGGGGACTGTATGGGATGCCAGAGATGGAACTCAGATTGGCCACGCAGGCACATGCCCTACCGCATGTGGAGAGGAGCCCCCTGAACGGTGCTCCGCATGGGAGAGCTATGTAACCACATCCTTCGGCCAATCCTCTGACCACAAGTCTCCCGCAGTGATGATTCTGTTCCCTAACCCATTTCTCTTCCCAAAACTCCCATTTTTTCTTTTTTGTTTTTGGCTCACTGGCAGTGCCCATGACTTACTCTGTGCTCAGGGATCACTCCTGGTGGAACTCGGGTGCCCATATGCAGTGCTGGGAATTGAATCAGAATTAGCCGCTTGCAAGGCAAGTGTCCTACCCGCTGGACTATCTCTCACCACCCCTACAACTCCTGTTTTCTTTCTTTTTGGGTCACCCTGGCGATGATCAGGGGTTACTCCTGGCTCTGCACTCAAGAATTACTCCAGATGTTGCTTGGGGACCATATGGGATGCCGGGGATCTAACCAGGGTCGGCCACCTGCAAGGCATGTGCCCTACCCGCTGGACTATCACTGCAGCCAATTCCTATTTTCTTAATATTTCCAACTGAGTCCCTTCAGAGGGTGCCGATTCTGTCTCTCCAGTCCTGTTCTTCAGCTCGCGCCCCCAGACTGATCCATCTCTCTTCAGAGAACCCCAGAGTTGGTCAGGCCATGGTTACATGATTCTCCAAGGCAGCTTTTAGATACAAGGCATCAGAAAGACTTGGGCACCTGTGCTCGTAACAGGAGGTAGCAGTAATTACTCAGTACTTGGGAGCTTTATATTTTGTTCTTTCTGGGTCACCCGGCAATGCTAGGGGTTACTCCTGGCTCTGCACTCAGGAATTACTCCAGCTGTTGCTCACGGGGACTATATGGGATGCTAGGGATTGAACCCGAATTGGCACGTCCGCCTCGTGCAAGGCAAATGCGCTCGCTACCCGCTGTACTATCGCTCCAGCCCTGGAGATTTTCTGACTAGTGAGACTTTTCCTTACTTGAGACCTCGAGAATCTCCCCTTTTCCTACCTTTGTCTATGCAGCTTCAACCTGGCCACCCCCTAGTAGAGTCCCGTTTTCCAGGTAACCTCCCCAGGACATGTGTGCCGCGGTTTCTGCTGAGCTAGCTCCCTATCATTAGTGAGATGATAACAGGAGGTAGCAGTAATTACTTGCGAGTCCCACAATGCTATCCTTCCAAATTGAGGGGTGGGGGGAGTCCCTCTAATCCTTTCCTCTCTCCAGTTGTGGCTCAAAATCCCCCAAACGTCCTGCTTGGACTGCCAAAGACCGGCCGCCTGCCCACTTCCTCCCCTCAGCACAGCTGTCCCCAGCTGTTCTCCGCTGCCCTGGGGAGACAGGGGAGGGCAGGGGGTGCCCCCGCAGGACGCGTCCGTCCTCCTTTGGCTCTGTGAGTCCGGGGCTCCCCACGGGTTAGGAATGCGGAGACACCGCCCTACGCCCGCCGCACCCCCTCTCTTTGTTTACCCCGCGGCACAGCTGGCAGTGCCCCGCCCCGAGGTGGCAGGGGGCCCAGCGGAGGGCGCGCAGAAGGAGAAGAGGGAGGCGCGTTCCCGCCGGCGGCCCCGCCTCGGGGCTACTGGAGGCGGGAAGGCTAGAGCTCGCAGACCGGCTGGAAGAGAGGTGGGCGGAGACCAGGCGCGGTGGGCGGGGCCAGGAACTCTTGATAGGCGGAGGGGGAGGGAGGAGCGTAAACAAGCCCGTTAGGGCAAATCAACGTGAAGAAAGGAAGTTGGGCGGGGCCTAAGGCCCAGTTTAGGTGCCGCGAAGAGGACTTGGAGAATCGCTCCTGCAGGAGTGGGCGGGCGCTTGCCTGGGGGCGGGGACACACGTGGCTGGTGGGCGAGACTTGAGCCTCGTGGACTGGGGTTGCCCGAGTATAGGCATTCTTAGAATGGTCAGGAAACCCGGCTGGGAAACTCGGGGAGTGGTGCCAGGCTGAGATTTAAAAGTGGGTTAAGGGCCGGAGCGATAGCCCAGCGGGTAGGGCGTTTGCCTTGCACGCGGCCGGCTCATGCCGGCCCGGGTTCGATCCCCGGCATCCCATATGGTCCCCAGCTCTGCCAGGAGTAATTCCTGAGTGCAGAGCCAGGAGGAACCCCTGAGCACCGCCGGGTGCGACCCAAAAAGAAAAACAAGACAATATAAGACACTAAGCTAGCGTTACACTCTGCCCGGCTGGCACAGCCAAAGACCCAGCCAGATGCGGGGATGGGCGGAGCTCCCAGCCAGATGCGGAGATGGGCGGAGCTCCCAGCCAGATGCGGAGATGGGCGGAGCTAAATGCCCACGAAGAAGCGAGCGCGTGCGGGGGGGACAACGGACCGGACCGGGTGTCCAAGATAGCTTAAGGATAGCTGGGGAAGATGGCGAAGGCACGCCTTGCTTACAGGTGTCCCCGGTTACCCAGCAGCATGGGAAGAGACCCCCAAACACCGCACCAGGAGAGGTCTTTCCCGCCCCCCAAAAAAAAAAAAGTCTAGGATTTCGCTATTCCGTTGGGGACTGGACCTGATCGGGTTGCTTCATCAGGAGTGCCTGTCCTTGCTCTCACCGCAGTCCTGTGTCCCTTGATCTGTCACAACGGCGGTGTGTGCCTGAGGACCGACCGCTGCCTCTGTCCCCCGACTTCGCTGGCAAGTTCTGCCAGCTGCCCTCTTCGGGCGCCCGGCCTCCCGCCCCAGCCATGCCAGGCCACACCCGCTCGGTGTACACCATGCCTCTGGCCAACCACCGCGACGACGAGCACGGTGAGAGGACTGCGAAGTGCCCTCGAGCCTCCTGCCCCCACCCTCCCGCTCCTCTGCTCCTCATCTTTCCTGCCTGCCCGAGTCTCTTTCCCCGCGCCCCCCATTCCCGTCCCAGACGGCAAGGACCCCTTGGCGAGCCGTGCCTCCCCAGGCGTGGCGTCCATGGTGAGCGTGCACGTGGAGCACCCGCAGGAGGCGTCCGTGGTGGTGCACCAGGTGGAGCGGGTGTCCGGGCCGTGGGACGAGGCGAAGG
>JAJIBD010011988.1:0-58656 GCA_021461705.1 Cryptotis parvus
TATGAAATACTTCATCTTGATTTCATAATTTCATTTCATCATTGTGTTTTGATTATGCTTATTTTAGGGACTGTGCCAGTCAGCGCTCCTGCCTGAGTGCTCACAGATTAATCTTGGTGGTGCTGAGCATAGGTGTTCTGGCTAGAAGAGCAGGCTCAGCTTTGTACCAGGCAAGCATTTTAACCCCTGTCACGCCTCTCTTATCGTTTAATGGTATATTTTGAATTTAACATTAGAAACAAAAAACTTTGGGACCTGAGTCATAGCACAGCAGGTAAGGCATTGGCCTTGCACATGGCCGACCCGGTTTGATCCCTGCCATCCCAATCTCCGACATCCCACATGGTTCCCTGAGCACTGCCAGGAGTAAATACTGAGTGAAGAGCCAGGAGTAACTCCTGAGTCTCGCTGGGTGTGACCCAAAAAGCAAAAATAAATAAATAAATAAAAATAGAAACAATAGTTTTTAAAAAATATAATGATAGCAGAGAATTTTTTATGAGACACATAGACACCTGAAAATTGAATGATAAGGAAATTGGTCAATATCTATAGCCAAAGCATTATAAGAATTATTCTAAACTGTAATAACTATGAATTAGAATAACAATGAATTTGCTAAGAAAGCAGATTGGGGAAAAGGAAGGAACCTCTGGTCACTGATGAAGAGATACTGAAACTGGTGATGGCTTTGGAGTTGGAACCTCAAATGCTCTCAACCTGGTATTAAAAGCTTTGCAAATCATAGTGCTTAATACTTAACAATTTTAACTTCTTTCTCTATTTGGAAATTCAATCCTAAAGCAAGCAGAGAATTCATGTAATGTGTGGCATCGTAGAATTTATGTTGGATTTTACAAGGACCACAAATTGGCAAAGGCTAGGGATAACCATTTGTTTTGGCTACAAAGAAGATTCTTCCTTAAGCAAGATGCAAAGTGAATCCAAAGCTTTAGAATTCGAGATGATAGGATTCTATGTGGAGTCACAGTTCACCGAAGGAGCGCCTTTCATCAAATAACATCTGGTAAAGGTGGGAATTTTACTGAAGTTTAATTCACTAGCCTGCATACTCAGCCAAATTGTTCTCTGGAAGTATTTGTCTTTCATCTTAAAGAGAGAAGGCATTTTCTTAATGTCATAAAAATCATGGACTTTTACTTTTTGTATTAAAACAGGGATTCAAACAGTGGAACATATTTTGTCTTATTAAAGTATATAGTACCTCAGAGCAAACCATTCTTCCATAATTCTTATTTTTCTGACAGTAGGTACTTGACTATACCATCAAGGCTGTGTATTCTCAGAATCATCTCATTCTGAATGATACTGCAGTTTTTAAAAGTTCCATTTGAGCTAGAATTCACTGGGAAGAAAAAGTTTAGAAAGAATGTGGGATTTATAATTCTAGGACTTTTTTCAGAGAAAAAAATATCGAAATACCCATCGCTTGCTACAAAAAAATAAATAAATATGCACTTTTTATTGTTTTGTCTTGTTATAATTATGATTAACATTTAAATTCCAAAAGGGAGAGATTATTGCATTTTTTCCAAATATTCTCTTTGCACACCACCAGATGGTATGCGAAGAGATAGATCAAAGCATAGAAGTTTATCAAATGTTATTGTCAGAAACAGCCTAAGAAATAGATATATAACCATTAAGTAATAGAGCTATTTTTAGCAAAACTTTCTGAACACCAGAATTGCACTCATTTTAAATTGCCAAGTGTTGGTTGGAGTCAAATATCGATTCTTCTCTTGAGTACAACTTGATTAGTTTGGCAAACTATATGTAAACCTTGATATATAAACACAATGTTTTTTCTTCTTACATTCTTCAATTCCCTTACTTTGAACCTCTAAATCCAAAACTTAGAGCCAAGTCAATGTTCTTGTTGTTTTAAAAATAAGTTTGAGTAGAAACTCAGAGATGATTTCAATTGCTAAAAACATACATTTTGATGAGGGGAAATAAAAACAAAGGTAAGTAACTGTTTGCCTGGGGTAAGACTCTGATTAATCTATAAATAACTTCGTGATTCCCTATTTTAAATAAAAATATAGCAATACCATGAAAGAGATTCAATAAGCACATTCAATCAAAAATGTCATTGTTATCTATATATTTATATTATTCTTTTGAACTGTATTAATAAGATATTGACAATTAATTATTTTTGTGACAGGACTAATGGAGATGTTAGTAGTGCCCACTCAAGCAAATCGATGAACAATGGGAAGACAGTGATACAGTACATTTTATATTTTAGTTTTACAAATATATTTAATCTAAATCAAGTGATTATCAGTGCTTCTTCACATGCCTGCTAACTACTTTTTTGTATTTTATTTCTGAATTTGAAAACCTGAAATAAGTATATAGGGAACTCATTCTAAGACATATATTAATTCCTAATGCTACTATGATCCGATAGCAAATAAACAAGCTCCCACTTTTCTCTACAAATTCTTTTGTGTTAAAGAAAATGCATATCGCTACTTAAAAATCCATGAACAGAACTGCACAATGACTTTCCTGCCATAGCCCATTACATATTCTTCCTCTCCGTTTTAAAGACACAGGTGTAATATAGGCTCTCAACAATAATCATTTTTTGAAGTTCTCCAAGCTAGGCTGACCAGACAGATTATGAGTGTTTTCTTTTACTGCTATCCTTCTGCACCATAATCCCATGCTCCCCAGAATGTTCTTATGTTTGGTTAACAAGAACCATTTGTTTCTGAAGCTCAATGAGGATTTTACCACTTTCTCTGCTTTTCCTGTAGGGTACATTTCTTATAAAGTATCTGTGGTGAATTTATTCTTAAAGTGAATCCTGGTTAAATTCTTCCAATAGCTTTCAAACACATAGTCCCACCCCAGTCACAAAAACTCTTAAACAATCTGGATCTCTGGTGCTAATCCAGAATCACCTCTAGGCAAATTAATTTTTCAGAAATAGTGGGAAAGGCTTTATTAATCACATCACTCCAGTGCAAATCCTTGATCACCAATTATAAATATGTTCTTTTCTTCAGCACTTCAAAACTAGTACCACTCTCCTCTAAACTTTTGCTTTAACTCTGTGCTTTAGAATGGCCCTTTGGTGGCAAGCACAATCTTCTATCTTCAGCCTGCTTGAACAGGAATAAATTAGAGTCTTAGATAAGACTTTAACTCCAGTCCTTACTGCAGCCAGCCTTTCCCCACAGACTTGTAAGCTAGCAGAATGTGTTTCTGCTTTACTGACTTCGAATAATTTCCAAGCCTATCAAAATGCCATCTGAGTCCAATCAAATGTATGTATTTTTTTCTTTTCACACCTTTGTACAGTCTTGGGAATATCTTTTAAAAAGTTCCCCTTTAACAAGCTAGAGAACATTCCCTTTGATGGTATCTTGCCTCCAGATTCTATAAACTGGGAAAAAAATTCTGCTTTTGGGACAGAAATATGGTAAGACAAATTTCTTCTATGTGATATATACATTTGGGGGTTTCCCAAGTGGTATTTTGGGGACATTTTCATAGATTACCTAAAGATCACGTGGTGCTGGGGATTCACAGGGCTGCAGTTGAGGCTTGCACATTCGTTTCTGTGCTAGTTCTTCAGCCACATGCTTGAAAATTTACACACAGTCAATGAGCAAAAATGAAACGAAGTATATGCATAGTTATGGTAATGTCTAGAGGAAGTCTGATTCTTAAAAATATTTATATTTTGACATACATTTCTTTAAGAATAGTGCATGTACGTAGGTGTAGAATAATAAAATGTTAAAAATCACAAGAGTAAAAGTTAATAGAGCATAAAAAGGAAAGGAGTAGAAGTAGCAAAAAATTCTAATAGAACGAGGCAATCAAATACTCGGTACGGGATCATGCACACAGATGGAAGGGACATCTGTATTTGGTAACTCCTGTCCCATTTCCTGACAATGCTGGTCCTCTAAATGCTTCTTGGATGCTGTAAATTATAAAACTGAGACTTACATGAATGGCTCCTCCAGTATCCATATTATTATTCCTTGTGCTGTCTTTGTAGTGGGTTACATATCTATCATTTCATTCTCACTCTTTTTCAATGATATTAAATTATTGTTGTGCTGTATTTATTTTCCCAACAAGGTTTGATGTTGATGAAGAACTTCTGTCACTTTAAAACTTCTATTTGATTATTCTTAATAGCTTGGTTAGAAATAATTTAATTATTATTTTACAAGACTATGTATTATAGGAATAAAACAAACATTATTTAATGTTTAAGTACATCACTATAGTCTCTGTTCAAGCATATAAATGGTCTTATGATGCTCTGATTTAAATAGACTTTGAAATATAATGATGGAGCTGGGGCTGTAGTACATTGGGTAGGATGTTTGTCTTGCATGCAGCTGACTGGAATTCAATTTCTGTCATGCCTTATGGTCCCCTAAACACCATCTATTGTATTTCCTGTGTACAAAGTCAGGAGTAACCCCTGAGCATCTCTGGGTGTGACCCCCCAAAAAAAAGAAATAGAATGATTAATAGAGAATGTATTCTTCAATTTTATAAGGAAATAAATTATTCCAATACATAGGTTACAATAGTAGAAATGTTCATAAATATTAAGGAATGCATCATAATATTAAGTAAAATGGTAGTGATAGTCTCCTTCATTGCAAATAAACATAAATTTATCTGCTTCTTAAGAAGTAATTTCATTTAATGCAGAAAGATATGTGCACACAGGTAAACAAATTTGCAGTTATTCAACCAGGATGTATACTGCTGAGAAAACAACAATGCAATGGTAAAGTGTTGCATGTGGAAATTATCTTAGTAGCATGGAGGAATTAGAAAAATCAAATTTCTTCTATAGCTAGGAGGCACACAGATTTTCAGTGTGTTTAGCAATAGCAAAATTGTAATATAGTAAATCAACAAATAGATCACTTTCCCTATGCTTTAATTCACATATGTATACATTCTATAAATAGCCTTTAAGGAATGTTAGTCTACACTTTTATGTAATACTGTGATATTTTCTGTTGATATGTGATGAATAAGATACCTAGATTTAGATAACAGGTCTCTATTCTATTTTAAATGTGAGTTCTTTCTCATTTTCTTGATAATTTTACAATATTTCATAACATTATTTTGCAAATCCAATTTATTGTGGTGTGTTAAAAACTTTTTTTAACATATATAGATGATTAAACCTATAATTACCAACTTTACCAAGATATCCAGACAATAATCCAGGCATATCATGTACAGCCACACTCCTCAGGATTTGATAGCAAGGTTGTAATCACATATCCCTATTTATTAAAAAATATGGATGCCTCCAAGAAAATTTCATCACAGCTTTATTTTATTATAAAAAATTCATGACAACAAATGTCGAATAAAGATATACAAAGTTAATTTTAGGGGGCCGGAGCGATAGCCCAGAGGGTAGAGCGTTTGCCTTGCACGCTGGCTGGCCCATGCCGCCCAGGTTCGATCCCCGGCATCCCATATGGTCCCCGAGCACTGCCAGGAGTAATTCCTGAGTGCAGAGCCAGGAGTAACCCCCTGATCATTGCCGTGTGTGACCCAAAAAGCAAAAAAAAAAAAAAAGGAAAATAAAAACAAAGTTAATTTTAATGTATTTTCTTTTTTTACTAATTTTAATTATAAAAAGTTAAAGCAGGGGCGAGCAGCCAGTGGGGAGGGCCTCACGCTGCCGCTGGCCAGGGCGACCTGGCACCCATAGGCCCCGAGACGCGAGATTCCGAGGCAGAGCCAGGAGTAACCCGGTGCCGACCCAAAAAAAAAAAAAAAAAAAAAAAGTTAAAGCATGTACTATCTATGCAGATCTTATTTGAAAAACACAGGTCAAACTCATAGTTCAAATCACCATTGGCTGTATCCCCAAGCAGTTTTTTTTCTGCATTTATTCCCTCTTATTATGCCAGTAGAAATCTTTTTAGGGTCCTTATTTTACAAAGCTCATAATTTAATAGATAAGTCAGATACATGACAGAAAATGGCACGGTGGTAGCTGCAGTGACAATATAATGGTTTTTAGAGGCAAAAAGAGCACAGATGAAGTGTTCCAGAAGGAGCCTACTGGGAAGAAGAAAAGGGCCAGAGAAAGATTTCTAGAAAAAGGAAACCGAAATAAATTACATAAGAATTGTTCAGATGGGTTGCCATCTTTCATAATAGGATTTTGATAAAAGAGATTTCAAACTCAGGCATATCATGCGCTCAGGAGAGAAAGAGAGTCCAAAGAGGAATGTTAGCATTTGAATGTGGAGTCAGATGAATATAAATGGAAGAATTAGCAAAACTGAGATCAGATCAGAGAAAGAGCCATGCTTTATTAACAAGCTTACATCCTATCACATAGGTCTTTGTGCAGTGGAGACCTTATAGAAAACAATGCAAATATGAAAACTGAATTTAGCTGGAATATTCTGGCAACTCAGCAGAAGATAGATTTGAACAAGACAAAAGGAAATAGGAGACTTTGGCAATTTTCCTAGCTGAGATCTTGATGGCTGTAATAACTATAAGTCATAAATGTGGAGCAGAAGTTACATGTTTGAAATTATTCAGGAAATGTAAGCTGTGAGAGTTTCTTAGCTGAGATAAATCATATTTTGAGAACTACAAGTCTATTTAAGTAACTATTGCAATTTTCAAATTTGTTGACAACAATGAGGCTTAACAATATATAGTCCTTCAAATAAAATTGCACACAAATTTGTATAATTTTTGTGTGACTAGACAATAATTCCAAAAGCTGCATGCCATGCAACTCATGTATAAAATAGTTAAAAGCAAAGTCACTTTTTCCAACTCTCACTGCACTAAAATATTGATTCATGATGTGCGTATAACTTTTAATTCTTTAAAAACTCTGCTTTATTCCACATGCCATACTGTCTTTTCCAGATAGCAGTGATTCGTGATTAATGTCATTAGAAGTGAACTTTTATAATGAATAGGGCAAATCAAATGTGAAACTTAGCATCAGGAACATGACAAAGATTTTTTTTTCAGTTTCAAAGGCCACATAAAGAGACATTTATCAAAAAATAGAACTTGGATTGAATTACTTCAGTAGAGAAAGTCTAGGGTATTCTGTTTATTATTGAAAAATGTACTTTATTTTGGGATGTCCAAATAATGTTCAGTGTTCTGGGGTTAATCAGGGATATGTCTTATGATACTCAACTCTAGGATCTGTGGATATGATACAATGGAACCCAGTGTTAAGGAGACCACCAGAGACACCCCAGTGGGGATGTGGGGCCACTTGTGAGACGCCCTAGACCACCCAGCGGTGAAGAACGACCACAACAGGATTCTTCTCAGAACACGCTTTACTGGAGCTCTTTTAGTTTGCAATTTACGATGGCGAAAAGGACCCCGACCCTTTGTGCAAGCTGCCTTTATACAGTGCTATTCGGCTTATCCGTTTCCCATTGGCTGGCACAAATGGTGTGAGTCGACATGTCCACTTCCCATTGGCTGGGTCAGGTTGTGCGAGCTCGTACTAGCTCGTACGACCTGATGAACATGCCCTGATTGGACTAAGACCAATCACACCACTCCAGGGACTCTGCGCATATGCGGGACACAGGACCCTGCGCATGCATGGGACACAGAACCCTGTGCATGCGCAGAAAGGCAACGTGGCAAGGGGCGGAGTAATGGCGCCCAACACCCCCCTTTTGTTTTATAAAGACACCTAGGCATCTACCCTATCAAGGCCAATACTTCTTCAGCACCAGCCGATCGAGGGTGGTTGCCTGGAGAAAAGAGACAACAGTGTTACACCTTTCCTTGTGCAATGGCACTAAGCCTAAAGAGTGCAAAGCCTGTAACGTGCTATTAAACATGTCTTACAGGGTGCAATGGCAACAAGACCTACTGGTGCCAAGACCATGTTCAAAGATCTCTCTTGAGGCTAGCAAGCCAAACCTGGGGAGATGCGCCTTGCTCCAAGGCTGCCATGGCCTGTATGATTACAGCTTTATCCTGGGCATGATGTGCTCTAAGTTTGCATAACAACCAGAGGCAAAGAAACACGCCAGCACAGCAGATTGCACCAAAAATTCCCACCCCCACCCATTCCTTAAAGAAATTAAAGGGGGAAAACATCCACTCAGTAAAATCCCCAAGGGTAATGGGTTCAACTTGGGTGGTGTTAAGAGCAACAATGTCCATCAATTGCCGATATAACAAGTCCTCCTTCTCCTGCAACCAACTGCCCGCAAGATATTTCACAGTCATTTTGCTTTTGTTTTTTGACTTTTCATATTGGCACTGGCATCGGTCATGTCCTGGTTATCGCCCGAAGTCATTCCTTCTTCCCGAAGCTCTGCTGCAGATTCATCAGCAACGTCAGAATGATCAGCTCTCTTGTCATCATGATGGATGAAGTGTGTCAGTCTTTCAAGTACCCAAATTGGATCTTCCTTGTCCTGTGGAAAAACACAAACAGCTCCCTGGATCTTGAAATTACAGGATCCGGTCCATACCATTTGTTATACAAAACATTTTTCCATTTTACTTTTATATTAGTATTCAAAATTAGAAAATTTAATGATCCATATAAAGTGATTTAAAGTCCAGGTATTGACCCATACTTAGACATGCCTTGGCTATATGGAACCAATCCGAAGGTGTCAGGGCATTTTGGGCTAAGCTGCCCACAAGAGCTATAGTAAAGCTTGTAGAAACACCATAACTCCTGGTTGCCTCAGCCACATCTTTTAAGTTGCTTATATTCCACTGGCTGATGGAACCGATTATGTGTGGTAGCATCCTCATTACAGGAAAGGCCGAAGCCAATTTTCTCCAAGTTTTATGAGGAATGAGGCCTGCACCCTCAACTGGAGGCGCTGAGACCTTTTTTGCATAGTTGTTGTTTTGCGGGTTATATGGCGGGGGTCTGGTAAGCTCCGGATCATACCTTTCCCTCTCATATACCACCGCAGTTTCCTCTGACTCTGCCTCTTCCTCTGAATTAAACATATCTTCCCTTTCTTCCTCAGATTCTGAGATCGACAAGTTTGAAAATTCATCTAGAACTGAATACAGTCCTGGAGTACCTTTTCCCGAGAAAATCAACCAACTGAATACTGCCGGAGACTTAGTTACCTTTTTTCCCTGATCAGGCCTTTGTTTTTCTTTGTGTACACCTTGCTTTGTTTTTTTGCTCCCTTCCCTTTTTAACTCCTCCACTTTTACTATTTAAATCGGACATGCTTTCTCGGTGCTCTTCGAGACTCTTGCTTCCCTTGCAGAGAATGTCGCCACATCTGTCTTCTTTCACACAGGCGTGGATCAGTCTCCATAACGGCAGGGTTCCAAGCACAAAAATAGCAAGTAAAGGACTGCAGTATCTATGCCATCAACACCAAAAGCAAACCTGCCCATATGTTACTTTGTTACTTATCTGGGGGGGGGAACTTCCCGGCACCACTGCTCTGCACGACTAAGTTCTGAATCCTCCCGGGAAAAACCGGGGTCCTTGCCTAGTGCCTGGATGTTGCGTTTCCCGGGTTTTGGCACCACTTATGAGACGCCCTCGACCGCCCGCGGTGAAGAATGACCACAACAGGATTCTTCTCAGAACACGCTTTACTGGAGCTCTTTTAGTTTGCAATTTACGATGGCGAAAAGGACCCCGACCCTTAGTGCAAGCTGCTTTTATACAGTGCTGTTTGGCGTGTCTGTTTCCCATTGGCTGGCGCAAATGGTGCGAGTCGACATGTCCACTTCCCATTGGCCGGGCGCAGGTCGCACGAGCTCGTATGAGCTGACGAAACATGCCCTGATTGGACAAAGCCCAATCACACCACGCCAGGGACTCTGCGCATGTGCGGGACACAGGACCCTGCACATGCGCAGAAAGGCAACGTGGCAGTGGGCGGAGTAATGGCGCCCAACAGCCACTCTTGAAAATTCAGGGTGACATGCAATGCTGAAGATCAAGCCAGGATTCTGCTCCCTGAGCATATACTGCTGATCCCTGTATACCACCCCAGCCCACTTCTACATTGTTTTGAAATTACTCAAGTTCATGGGCAAAAAAACCTGGGATATGAAACACAGAAATAGGAATTATTGTTTGAAAGGGCAAAAGAATTCTTACACCAATTTTCATAGAATGATGACCTCACTGTGGTCTACAGGAGGGTGAAATGAGCCAAACACTTAGAAAATACCACCCATGTGTCTGAAAGCCATATGGTAATATGTCAAATGCAATTCTTTATTCATTCTGTGCCTTTCTAATCTAAAATTGGGAACCAGACAACCAAACATGATCCACTGAAATTATTGGTATTGCTTCCTATTTTCAAGAGAGTCAAGATATTCTGACATGTGGCTATGATTGAAAGATAGTAGAAAAAATATTTCTTTATGTTAAGCTGTCTCTGTATAAGTCTACATTTAACTATGTAGAAAGAACTGAAAAATCAGTGACAATTTAACAATGCTTTTTTTCTTGGCATCCAAAGAGAAAACACATAATTGAAAACGATTCTTCTTTCTCCTGGGTTGTGGACTTCATCACCCACGTGGGAAAAGCAGAACTCTTGAATTCCCACCAATAAATCCGCAAATAATATTGTACTCAACTATTAATCAACAACATATGAAAAAAAATCATCTTAAATTGCTCAAGCTAAAAAAACTAGGATTATCTGTTTTTTCTTTTCCTTTCTTTTACTATCTATAAATATTCAGTTTTAATTTTACACTATACATGTTCATTTCTCCATTCTTCCTCTTCTCAGTTTTTCTTTCCTTTTTGGGTGATTTCAATCACCTCTATAGTGGATTACACACTTCTAGTTTGGTGTCTCTAAAATCAATTCCCAGAAAGCAAACCCTTAAAAATATAAACTAAATCACATCATGTGTTGCTTGATGCCGTATGACTGATTTTACTTATAATATAAATGACTAAACCATTTACAATCCTGAGTATAATATTTGCATTGATATTTACATAACACTGTATACCAACTCCACTACACTTTCCTCTTATGCCATCATTTTTTTCCTTGGTTTAATTTTTTCTGTCACCAATATATTCCTATCCTGTAATTTCAGTTTTAGTTCCCTTTATGATGTCTAACAATTCTACATATATTCACCTCAAATATTTTATTTCATTTTTTAAACCTTCTAGATAATGACTTCTGTTATTTGTTTTAAAATTTCTTTTTAGGGGCCAGAGCAATAGTCCAGCTGGTAGGGTGTTTGCCTTGCATGTGGCTTATTCCAGTTGGATCCCTGGCATTCCATATGGTCTCCTGAGTACCACGAGGAGTATTTCCTGAGTGCAGAATCAGGAGAAATCCCTGAGCATAGCTAGGTGTGACACTCCCCCCCAAATTTCTTTCTCCTTTCCCAGATTCAGAACAACTAAAACTGTAGTAGAATATGACTTATGTTTATTTTGCTGTACTCTTGGGTATATGCATATCTGGATTGAGGATGGTTTTACTGAATGCATGGCATATACATGAGAAGTTATTGTTGAGGAACACAGTGCACCATATTTAAATTAGTTACAAAAGTTGAGAAACAATAAACAGTAATAAAAATATTGGTTACTGGTGGTATGATGAGTGCTGGAACATTGTATGTCAAAAACTCAGCTATAAATAACTTTGTACATAATATCTTATTCTATGTAATGCATGTATTATAATGTGTAGTTGGAAGTGGAGCCAGAATACTAGCACAGCTGGGAAGGCACTTGTCTAGCATGCTGCCAACCTGTGTTCAATTCCTAGTACCACATGTGGTCCCCCAAGCTCACCAAAAGTGATACCTATGCATAGAGCCAGGACTATGCCCTGAACACCACTCTGAGAAACCAATAAGCCAAACAGTCAAGCAAAAAAGGAACAAAGAAGTATATTGGTAAAACAAAATATTTAAAATATTAAGTAGATAATCAACATTTCACTGAAAAACCATATATTAATTAAAAAAAATAAGAAAATTTTATTTTATCAAAGACATATATAACCAAAGAGCTGGGGTTATATTTTTTCATATCACAGGCATAGTAAGAGGCTACTATATAGCACAATATGTAATGAACATTAAAATTATTTGTTGAGTACATTAGCCAGCCAAGATGGAAGAATATGCTTTGTGATTAATTATCTATCACTATGACTATCTTCCCTTTCATCATCTATTTGCTCGAGCAGGCACCAGTAATATCTACATATGTCCTGTCCCATGCTAGTAGAGCCCAAGGGCACCTGCTTGCTCCAGGAACATAAAGAGCCTCAAACCATTATATTAGGTCATAGGAATTAACTAATATAATTGTTACTGGTATTTGGCATATCAAATACGACATGGACAGCTTACCGGGCTTGCCGTGCAGGTGGCATACTCTTGTAGTGATCTCAAAATCCAGCATTTATTGATGAACCGCACTGCCGCTATGCGGCGCAAGCTTCATGCTGTGATAGGCTCGCCTGCTGGATGAAGTTCTGATGAGAGGGAAGTCCGGATGTGGAAAATGGCGGCTCTCATGGAGTGGGGGAGGACGTCTGGCTTGTTGTGATTCTCTGCGGGGTGGCGGGTCAGGGCTAGAACCTGCCATCTCTCCTGGGCTCTTCGTGAGCGGCTGGGCACAGGAGAGCAAGTAGCCACTCTGCCCAATGTCTGTAATTCTCTGGATCAGCATACCTGGGCCAGATTGAAAAAAAAAATCTTGTGATTAATTATATTCATTAATTTATTAAATGACTGAAAAATGTAAATTTAATCTATGTAACTATATGTTAGTCAGTGACTGCTTGGGGAATGAAAGGAGAGATTACAGAGATTGCTCACTGTCGGGCGCTCCGCCGGGTCCCTGACAGTGCCGGGAAGCGAGTTCCCTTCTACCTCTGAAGCCGGCGAGGAACGGATGAAAACTCAGGAATCCAATGCAGTTTTAAAAGGCTTTACTTATCACAGGTTCAGGCATACAAATCAGCAAAAGGAAAAGCCCGGTGCTTAGGATTCCAGGCTAGAACCCCAGCCACCTGTAGGCCAAGATGGCGACCACCACGTGTAAAAGAGAAAAAGCTTCCAAGGGGAATGAGCGCTCACAAGGAGAGATCCCACAAAAAGAAGAAGAAGGCCCAGAAAGCGGGAACCGGCTAGTTTATATCCCTGTAACTCAGACCTTCCTCCCACTGTTATGGAAAGCAGGGAGGGTCCAATGCCCTTAGGTAATCCTTCCCTGCACCTCACCTAGGGCCTTTACTATGCTAATGTTTTGAGCCGAAATCTGCCTGGGAATGCCTTTGTAGTGTAGAGAAGGGGGTTTCTGAGATGGCATGTCTCTGTACCAAAGACTAATACTAACGCCAGTTAAATATTTCTCCAAGCCTTCACAAGTCTCTTCTACTTCATTGTAGTTTTATATTTTAGTTCCTCTGAGTATATCAGGGAGCCATGCTTGTTTGCTTGGAAGCAAACAGCATTTCTCTCTGGTCTAATTACTTAGGGGTCCAGCGTGGCCAGGCTAATATGCTGGTAAGATCTAGCTAGTCCCACGATGATTGTGGTAGCATGGGAGAATATTTATACCAGCTAGTACAGCATACATGGTCGGATAAACTGCCACATTTAGACTACCCCCTTATCTACGGAGTGATTTGCGGGAGGCACTCCAGAGCAGATGCAGCGGCCCTTAGGAGTCCTGCAACAGCTCACAAGGCAACTTTTGCGGAAAAGTTTTTGATGTGATGAACTTTTTTATCTTAGTTGTCATGAATATGTCCACAGGCATGTGCAAACATAAAAAAGTGCTGAGATATCATACACTGATATTAAATACATGTCACCTAGGAAATGGCAGTTATACTTCATTCAGTTTTTCTTTTCCTCTAGATGATTGTGTCTCAATTTATCAAATGTCTCCTCAAAATGAAATATGCAACTCTGTGTTTAGTGTAATGCTTAGTGTAATATCAAGTATATTGTAACAAACTAAATCTCCAGTGTATGTTCAGTGGAATCTGTAGTTTTTATGATCAAAGGAATATCACATTGCTGTAGGAGAAAGTATTAACTGATGAATTGCAGTGCAAATTCTGTGGTCAGCAAAATTAATGGGAGAAAAACAAAGACTGAATATTTTCACTTTTGTGTGACAAGAGAATGAAAGGTATCAAAGTAAGCAAACTGTGTTTTCGAGTACAGTAGTGAGAATGCCAAGGACAGAGGTGAATGGAAAAGGGGCGTAGGTTAAAAAGAAATCACATTGATGGTAATATATTCCCTTGCCTAGGGACCCTGGATCCTTTGTTGTTTAATGAGCAAGATAAATGCATTCAAACAAAGGGTGGACACATAATAAAAAATTTTTTAAACCCAAAACTATCTATTAAGGAATTTGGCTGTAGAAAGAGATGGAACCTTGGTATGTTGGTAAAGACATGTTGGTATTGGTATTGGTAGGATTAGAATTGTAACACTGTAGTCCTGTAACTATTATTAACAGGTTAGTAAATCATGAAATGATATGTGGTTAACAAAATAAAATATTTTTTTAAAAAAGTTTTATTTCTTAGATCCTTGACTTACACCAAAATACAGGTGTCAAAGGTTTTTGATCCAACTCTCAGTTAGAACTATTTATCTAACTTTTAGTAAATGATAATGAGACAACTTGGACATATTAACCATGCTGAATATTTTTGATATTGTTAGCAATATTATAAATATTTTTGGGGAACAGCCCACAGTGTCCAGAGGCTATGACTCATTTCTCATGGGTCACACAGGGAAATCTTTGGGTGAACGTTTGGGTCAGGGACCAAAAAATCTGCTTCTTGCAGAGAAGGCACGTTTCACAACGTTGCTATTTTGGTCACCAGTTATCATTCATCCTCCATCAAGCAGATAAGTAGCATAGAAAATAATCACAACAAAGTTCATGAAGGTATCAATAATTATAATAAGATAAAAGAAGTTTAAAAGAGTACATGATAAAGCAGAATTTCAGAGCAAAAATCTATGTCACAAAAATTGACTAATAAAGAGAGGGTGAATTTGATAACATAAAATGTGTTAAACTATTCTTGAATAATAATAAAAGATACTAAGCACATTGAAGGGAATAAATCTCCAATGTTTAAAAGTACAAAAAATACTTTTTAAAAATGTGTGAGAAATAATTTGTAAAATGATTGAATAACTTTATACATATAATATAAATTCAGAAGGCAGGAGAAAATGTAATTCAGAAAATAATGGAAGAACTAATCATCTGCAATTTCCTAGAATTTGAAAAAATTGAGTTTTTAGATTAAAAAGGATCAGTGACAAGAACTGATGAAAAATGACCTAAGCAGGTAACAAGTTCTTAAATGCTTCTTTTAGGATAGAAAACCACAAAAGAATAAGAATCAGTCTGACATTGAGCTTGATATCAGAAATAATAAATGCGAGAGATAACTGGGCACTTGCGTGAATGTTCTGGAGGAAATGATTTTCAAAAAAAGTCAATTTTACTAACTGTTATTTTATGCATGAAGAAATAAGTAGCACTCAAACACGCATAATCACTGCGTGAATGCTAGAGTGTTTCTAGCATTTTCTTAGGGCTTATCTCACAAAAAATGAGGAAGGAATTGAAGTTTAATGCTCTGAAATAGTTGTGACCAAATCCAGGTAACAAATGTATAAATGCTCCGTAGCAAAGAGAATTCATGAAAAATTTCTTAAGGAAGGAGAATTGTTGAAAAGAAAATAAAAATGTAGTAAAGTGTTAGTAAAATGCAGAATATATAAAAAATAAAATTGGAAATGCTAAAAATATCCAAAGGACAAGAAAGATATAGTCAAATTTGAACTAAGCAAAAATTTTAAATTTGAAGTGAATAGTTTAAAGATTAATTAAATAGCAGTGTCCAGTATACATCAAGTGTTACTGTGTTAGATTTATAAAGAAACATGCTAATAGTACGAAATTCAGAATTTTGAAAATATCATTTTAGTGGCTAAATAAATGATTTAAAGGCATTTATCTTAGCTAATTAATTTCCACTAACACTGCTTTAAGACAATGCATGTTTTCTTCATTGTCAAAAACATGGGGGAGCCTGGAAGATAGCTCCAAGGAAAGAACATGCTTTCCCTAGGTGAACCCCCAGGCTCGAATTCCACACTGTGACTAGTGCCTCAAAAAATATGGGAGTCCATGTAGAAGACATTATTGTGGGTATTAAGTCCACTCCCGTAGTTTGATTTTCATATTACTGTACAGTTGACCCCTTTCCCCAATTGCCAGGTTATGCGACAGCTTATATGCTTTATATAGCAACTTATATTCTTCAAAAGCTTTTTGTTTGTTTTATATTTTCTCTTTTATTATTCCTTTTTTCCCAATATATTACCTATATCTATATCTGGATAGAAATCTATATATGTACATATCATTTGTCTGAGAAATTTCACATGTATGTGAATATCATGCACGTGGCATTTCTCTGACTTCACTCTGACAAAGGTAGTTTCTTGCTCTTTCTGTGTTGCTGCAAATGGCAAGAATTCATTTAATAATTTAGAACTTCATTTGATAATTTAGGAAATCATCTTATAAGTTGATCACAAAATCTTATCCACTCTAAACCTGTAAACCACACAGCTAGAAATATGCTTTTACAGCTGCAATAATGTTTTTGCTTTGGGCAGGATGCTGGAAGGCCATGGTGAGTCTTAGCCAATCTGATTAGCTTTTCAATGAAAAAGCATGCGGCTATGATGGTTCTCTGGTCCTGCTATTCTCTGTGTTACTTGGGTCAGTCTGGAAGTAGTGGGGCCTCCTGGGTCACACCTGGTGGTATTCAAAGGTTATACATTGCAGTGCTCTCTCTTTCCCAGCCTTCACCCATAATCAGTGCTTTGAAGATCACGTGGTGCTGGTCATTGAACCTTACATAATAGTCATGATTCCTTCCCACTATGCTATACCATGGCCTATGTGATGATCTTTTATTTTAATATTTTATTACACCGCCATGAGATATACAATTACAAAGATGTTCGTGTCTGGGTTTTGGTCATACATTTTTTCAGCATGTATCCCCCACCAGTGCCCATTTCCCACCACCCTTGTCCCCAATTCCCTCCCCTCTCCCCTAGCCTGCCTCTATGGTGAGTTCTTTATCTCTTTTCTCTTTCTCTTTCTCTCTCTCTCTTTCTCTCTTCCTTCTCTTACACACCATGGATTGCAATATATACATTTAGAGTGTATCTCAATAGATATCATGTGTATCTTTTTGTCTGTATCAATACTCAGTTCTAGGCTGTATTATCACTTACAGCAATTGTTTTCACACTGTTAGGAAAAATGAAGTTATGAAATTTGCCTATAAATGGATGGACATGGAGAGGATCATGCTGAATGAAACTAGTCAGAAGGAAAAAGACAGATATAGAATGCCTGATTTATTTGTATGACATATATAATATTATATATATATATATATATATATATATTATGATACCATTTACAAATATCCAAGGTCAGGCAAAACATGGATCAGGAGGTCTTTTCAAAAGTGGAATCTACCACAAACATCTGGGAGTCGGAGGATGGGTGGGACAGAGAAGAGAGCAGTGTGCTAACAATTGTTGTAAGTGTGATGATCATTCCTACCCAACATATAGAAAATAGGAAATGTTGGAGAGTATGTGAAGAGACACTCTTCATAGGATTGTATATTGCTATGATTGTTATGCAAAGCTTATTTTTAAATGTTAAAGTTAAACCTATAAACACATTGCAAAAAACTTATATTGTGATTATACACAATAACTATTAACAATATTGTATTTAAATATCAATAAGCAAAAATTAATCCCATTATACCTCTAAGGAGATAGTGCATTGATGGGAGAAGTTTATATTGTGAAACTAATGTCTTAATTTTACACATAGGGAAAAAAAAGAGCTGAAAACTTAATAGAGATATAAAATATATCAAGTCAAATTAGAAAATCAATGAGTGGAATAACTGAAAACCAATAATGATCATTTTCTGAAAAGGAACAGTGGCACAAATCACTGTATTAATTCTATCTAAAACCATAGCAGTAATACACGGATGTCAAATTACAAGGAATAAAAACATTTTGGAAAAAGTTATCTATGGTCAGAGACATATGGTCAGAAGAACGTTTAGGGCATTTGCCTGGCTTGTGGCCAACAGGGTTCAAATCCTATCCTACAAGTATCACCAGGAATATACCAAGTCCACAAGTCAGGTGCAATTCAATGCCCTCATAAATAAAAATAAAATTATATCTAATAAAGTATCCAGTATGTAAAACATCGACACCCACCCTGCAGCAGTTTTTTTCCTCAATCCGGCCCAGGTATGCTGGTCCAGAGACCCTCAGACATGGGGCAGAGCTATTTCTTGCTCTCCCTGTGCCCAGCCGTTCATGAGGCAGTCGGGAGGCATGGCAAGTTCTAGCCCTGGCCCACCACCTTGGCAGAGCCTCACAACATGCCAGACCACCCCTCCCTCACTCCACGGAGCCGCCATTTTCCACATTTGGACTTCCCTCTCGTCAGAACTCCACCCAGCAGACCAACCCATCACAGCCTGACTCGCTGCCGCTTGCAGCCCTGCGGTTCATCAATAAATGCTTTATTTGGAGGTGTTTAAAAGAGTTTGCCTCCCGCTCGACAAGCCTAGCAAGCTTCTTGTGTTGTATTTGATATGCCAAACTCCAGTAACTATTATATTAGGTCATTCTCATGACCTAATATAATGGTTTGCTGGCTCTTTATGTTCCTGTAGCAAGCCAATGCCCCCTGGCTCTACTGCATGAGACAGGACATATGGAGATATTACTGGTGCCCGCTCTAGCAGGCACCAGTAATATCTAGATGATCAATGGGAAGCTCATGATCGTGATATAAAACATAGTATTGATTTGATACAAGAGTTCATTTGGCTTTATTTATCTTTTTTTAAATTAACTCACCTATGGATAAACCATTACAAAGCTGTTTGTGATTGGGTTTCAGCCATACAGTGGTCCAATACCCATCCCTCCACCAGTGGTGATTTTCTGGGCAGCAATGTCCCCAGTTACGATACCCTTCAGAACCTCCTCGACCTGCCTCTATGTCAAGTGTTTTTTTTTTGTTTCTGTCTCTCTCTCTCCCTCTCCCTCCCTATCTCTCCCTTTGTGCACTGTGCCTTGTAATAAGATACTGAGGCATTATTGTCTGTATCCCTATATCTTCTTTCAAAACTCAACAGTCAATTCTATTCCAGCAGCATGAAGTTCTTATCCAAAGCGGTCATATCATTATTGTTTTTGTCAGAGTGATCTCTTCTCTATCCCAACTGACTTCTTCCCCAGCACTTGAGGCTGGTTTCCATTAAAAGACAGTAGAAATAAGGACCAGGAGGACTTGCCCTGCTTATTTCTACTGTGCTTGGTTATTAGTCTCATATTATGGATATTTTTTATTCAACAAATGAGTACTAACATTCTTTTTGTTCATCTATATCTGACTTGTTTCAAATAGCATGGCACTCTTCATATTCATCTATTTACAAGGGAATTTGGTGTCTTCATTTTTCCTAACTGTTGCATTGTATTCCATTGTGTAGATGTACTATAGTTTCTTTGACCAGTTATCTGTTCTTGGGCACTTGGGTTATTTCCAGAGTCTGGCATCACATTTATATCACAATTATGAATAGTCATGCAATATACAGAGATATGAGATGGCATTTATGTTGTGTGTTTTGATATTGATTGGAAGGATCAACATTTTCAAAATGGCAATATTCCCCAGAGGATTGTGCATATTGAAAGTGCATTGTGCATTGTGCATATTGAACCAGAGACTCTCAGACATGGGGTAGAGCTGCTCCTTGCTCTCCCTGTGCCCAGCTGCTCGTGAGGCACCCGGGAGGCATGGCAGGTTCTAGCCCTGGCCTGCCACCCTAGGAGAGCCTCACAACAAAGCAGATCACCCTCCCCTACTCCATGGGGCCCACCATTTTCCACATCTGGACTTCCTCTCTCATCACAACTCCACCCAGCAGACCAGACTATCACAGCCCGGATCATCGACAGCCACCCTGCAGCAGTTTTTTTTTTCAATCTGGCCCAGGTATGCTGAACCAGAGACTCTCAGACATGGGGCAGAGCTGCTACTTGCTCTCCCTGTGCCCAGCTGCTTGTGAGGTTCCGGGAGGCATGGCGGGTTCTAGCCCTGGCCTGCCACCCCAGGAGAGCCTCACAACAAGCCAGACCACCCTCCCCTACTCCATGGGGCCCGCCATTTTCCACATCGGACTTCCCTCTCATCACAACTCCACCCAGCAGACCAGACTATCACAGCCCGGCTCGCGGCCACTAGCGACAGCGTGGTTCATCAATAAATGCTTTATTTAGAGGTGACTACAACAGTATGCCACCAGCACGGCAAGCCTGGCAAGCTGCTTGTGTAGTATTTGATATGCCAAATACCAGTAACATTTATATTAGGTCATTCCAGTGACCTAATATAATGGTTTGAGGCTCTCTATGTTCCTGGAGCAAGCGGATGCCTTTGGGTTCTACTAGCATGAGACAGGACATATGGAGATATTACTGGTACCTGCTCTAGCAAATAGATGATTAACAGGAAGATAGTGATAGTGATAGTAATAGTAAATATACCCATGACATTTTTTTCAAAGAAATAGACCAATCACTTGATCATTTGACATCCCATTATTATTTGTCGAACTGCTTGAGCGGGCACCAGTAACATTTCTATTTGTCCCTGTCATGTTCCAGTGTAGCCCAACGGCATCTGCTTGCTCCAGGAATATGAAAAGCCTCAAAACAATTGTTCAGGGTCTTTTTTGGGGGAGCGGGTCACACACAGCGATGCACAGGGGTTATTCCTGACAGTGCTTGGGGGACCATATGGAATGCCAGAAATTGAACCCAGGTCGGTCGGGTGCAAGGCAAAGCCTACTTGCTGTGCTATTGCTCCAATCCCTCGTTCAGGGTCTTGATGAAGAAATCTGAAAATCTTGTAGGTGGGCAGCTATGTACTCTTTTGACGTCTCTTGGGATTCAGTTGGTAATGGCACTAGTCCAGTGGTCATCTCCAAGTCATATTACATGTCCCCAAGTTGAAATTCGACAAGACCCTTAATAGATCAGGAACTTTGAAAAGGAGCAAGAAATATTAATTGGAAGAAAGAAAGCCTCTTCCATTAAGTGGTGCTGGAGAAAATAGAAAGTTATGTGCAAAAAAATGAACTCAGGCCTCTTTCAAGCACACGTCATATTAAAAGAGATTAAAGAGCTCAATATTGACCTAAATCCATAAGATACATGGAGAAAAATGTGAGAAGAACCCTCCATGATATTGAAGCTAAAGGAATCTTCAAGTATGAAACACCACTAATCATGCAAGTAGAAGCAAAGATAAACAAATGTGACTACATTAACCTAAGAAGCTTCCACAAGTCAGAAGAAACATTGACCAAAATACAAAGAGCTCACAAATTGGGGAGAAAATGTATGTGCCAGAGATAACCATCTGATAAGGGGTTAACATCCAAGATATATATAATATGCATTAATAATATATTGGTAGAATTTTACAAGAAAAAATCATTCAACTACATCAAAATATGCAGAGACCAAATGAACAGAAACTTCCTCAAATAAGAAATGCAAATGGCCAAGCTACACATGAAAAGATGCTAGAAATTGATAACTGTCAGGGAGATGCAGATCCAAACAACAATGGGATATTTTCTCAAAGCGCAGAGTCTGATACACATTTAAAAGAGCAAGAGTAACCAGTGTTGCTGTAGATGCAGGGGAGAAAGGAACTCTCCTTCATTGTTGGTAGGACTTGCGACTGATATAGCCTTTTTATTTTTAAACAATTTGGACATTCTTCCAAAAGCTAGAAATTGAAATTTCATATGACTCAGCAATAACCCTTTTTGGAATATATTCTGGGGCACTAGAACACACAAAGGACTTCAGTAATTTTGAGTTGTTATCAAATTAATCCACTACTCTAAGAAATATAAGAAGTTTTAAGAAGTAATTATTTTCCTGGTTCCCAGTTTCAAGCAATAGAAGGCTACAGTTACATTGTTATGATTTTATCACAGTTAGACAGTACTTACCAAGATTCTGCTCTGATTTTTTTCTTATATTGCCATTGTTGTCTGTCATCACACCATGTAATTTCTGAGTGTGTAATTCTAGAGCAGACGGTAAACCATACACAACCTCTATGTTTCAATCTTCAATTTCAACCTCCCCCCCCCTCCCTCTCCCTATCCTCATCTGGTTTCTATTCACTCTCAAGTATGTGAAACACTTTCTTTATCCAAAGTTCTATCCAGAACAGACATAATTAATTACAGGTTGGTATTTCAATTTCCAAGACTTAAAGGTCAAAACAGTAGCAAAACCTGCAATGAAAACATTCTTCCTGTTATAAAGAAAGTTGTGGTAAATTTAATATGTTTTATTTTTTCTGGATTATATAATTTTCCAAAGAAAATTCCAAATCTATATTTAATGTTTCCAAAATAGTTTCTAGCACGATTTTGTGTTTTTGTATAAAATCAGTGTATAAGGAACACATGCACAAGTATAAAATAATATTAGAAATATTTCAAATGTGGCAACAATCAGAAAATGAATATACCAAATGGCAAGTTCAAACATATTTATATTCCCTCACCGTTGACTAACATAATATGTCTTCTGGTAAAATGAGTCAGTATTTGAGGAAACACCACAGCGCTGCATTACAACTAGGTCTTCTGTTCATTAGCTCAGTGCAAATACCAAAGACTGGTATTCAATTTCCTCTATCCACTGTTTTATTATAGCTATCTGATATCATCTTATTCATTCAATTTTATTTTCTGCAGCACTGTTTGTTTATATCCTAGTCTTATTTTACCAGTCCAAAGGTTTTAACACAACAGTCTGCTTCTGAGTAAATACAGGGTGGATTGCTTTCCACTAGTTAAACAAAGGAATATCCAAAATGCTTCCCTTAGTGTAAAAGAGAGCTCATCCATGCTACAAACATTAAACAGGTCTAATTATATCTATACATGACCCATAACATGAAAATACAGAATGTTCATTCTATTTCCTCTCTTCTCTGTGAAGGAGTGCTGATCTCACACATAGGTCTTTGGCATTGGGAGTGTGGGGAACCACAGAAGGGAGGGTAAGCCACCAGAGAGAGTGAGCTCCTGTATCAGCAGAATTGGCTTCTCTGACTTGCTATGGATACTAAGCACCAGAGATGATAAGTGTCACAACTCTACTTTAGAGTACATGTTGCAGTGCTGGCAAGAAGTTTTATGTCTGAGACAACAATCTAAGCATCTAAACCATTTGCCCACCCCATAATCCCAGAACACAAAATAAGGTCACCCACACCTTTACTAATCCAAGACTATTGGTTGCCCGTGGTCTCTGATTAGTGTCCCCTTACCAAGTGAGGGTTTATGAAACTTATCAATAGGATCTTTTATGCATACAAGGCTTTGTAAGATAGCCAATCAAATAGCATCTGGAGAGAACGGACTAACTGGAGCTTTCATGGCTGTTATATGAAGGCCTTTCCTAGTCTTTCAGAAAGCTTAAGGATATGATGGCATCACATCTACAGAATTCAAGGCAACACCTTAAATGCAAATATCAGAGGTTAGAATCTAGTCTCCTTAAAGTGTGGATTATTATCAATTTCTTCATGATTTTCTGTTGCTGTTGTTTTGCCACAATAGCACTACCATACTGCTGGGGCCCACCATGGCCTCATTAGCTTTATCCCTAGAGAGGTCCTTCACAAAAGTTTGCAGGAAATCCTGCATGAGTTGAAAATTACAGTCCTGTTTTCTTCTATCCAAATTTCTCATTCTTATCTATTCTCACATAAAAAAAATTTAGGAGACTAAAACGGCAAAGAAAAAATAGGAAACATTGAAGAAGAGGAAGATGGAAAACATTATAAAGTGAATGCAGAGGGGAGAGAGAGAGAGAGAGAGAGAGAGAGAGAAATATTAGTATGGCAAAATAACTAACACAATCCCACATTTCAAGTTGGAATATTGGGATGCAGGGAATTTAGAAATGAACTAAACCTCACAGAATTAAAGAGGAAAAGAGACACAGTGAGAATAATGGCTAGACGGTGACCTTGAGGCGAGATGAATAGAAAATAGCACGTGCTCAAAGTGTTTTTTAAATTTTTTAGCAAACTTCCCAGGCCTGTGAGTAAATTTGTTGTTAAGGAGAGATTGCTAAATCTGTCCTCCAGGATCATTGATGAGTTTTTAATGGTTTCAAAGAGCTAGTACTAATCTTAGTGATATTCTATAGTCAAGGCCTAGGAGCTCACCTATCTGGCTATAACATTTTGAAATAACTGATATTCTGAAATTAAATTAAACAATTAAAATTTTGTTCAATGCAATATTTAAGATATATTTATAAATTTAATATATTTATAATTATATACATAAGTTAGATGATTTGTTCTTTTACATCAATAAAGAAAAATGCAAATACCTTCACAATCCAGAAGCTAAAGAAAAATGTATATACCTTCAAAGTTTAAGAAGTTAAATACTGATTTATGAAATATCATCATATAATATCATATAATAAGGAAAAACCAAACAGTTATACTACAAAATTTCACATTATGTAAACTGCATGTTTTGTACCTATGGACAAATCAGATTTAAATATATTTTATCAAATAAACTTGTTAAATATTAAAGGAAAATAATTAGTGTATAATTAATAGTAGATTGGGAGTTATAAAATAACTGAATACCCTTCAATTTTAGCTTGGAGTTGCCCCAAAAGCACCATTATTATATTTGTGCATGATATTGTCTTCTTTTATATTAGGCATATTGTTAATAGTCCACACTTGAGTCTAACCTCTGATATTTGCATTTAAGGCATTGCCTTGAATTCTGTAGATGTGATGCCATGATATCCTTAAGCTTTCTGAAAGGCTAAGAAGACTTTCATATAACAGCCAGGAATTTTCATTATTTCCTAATGTATTCTTAAATGTTTTTGAATAAAATGTGGCAATTCAGTTGCCCTTTTAAACTGGTTAGGATTCTAGCAGCAAAGTCAGAATGGCTATTATAAAAAGCACTTAAACGACACCATTATTAAACTAATGTAAAAAGAGGTGTAATATGACAAAATATCCTAAATACAAAGAAATATGATTAAGGCAATAGTACACGCTGAAAACTTGAGTTAATGAAGATGAAAATACAAAAATTTAATGTTCATTTTTTAATATTGAGCTACTCTAAAATATAAATATGTAGTCCAATTTCAGAAAATTACATCAATTTTGCAAAAAAAAAGACTTAGACCATAAAACTATTAAGAAAATTAAAATGTAGTTCTATTTGTTCACTAGATCATTTGATTACAAAATACTCTGCAAAGTTAGATTGTTAATCTATGATACTTGTTTATCCTCTTTCCAGTACTAAAGCTTTTATTTTAAGACAAAATCACAAATATGCATGGTTTCTCTTCATAGATAACTAAAGTTCAAGAAATTATGAACATAATATTATTTCATTAGTCACCTTTAAACTTTGCTTTTACTATATTTTTATTGATGTAACATTGTTAAACAAGAAAGCAAAAGTTTATATTTTATTTTTTAATTAAAAACAATTTTATTACTAATACAATTAAAATTTAAAACAGTTGAAAAGGAACTCATATCTAACATATTGCATCTGTATTCATTTTATTGATTTTTCCTCTCTGGAGAAGCTGATGAACAAATAATTCCTCCCTTACTTTTCTCTTGAATAAATGTTATTGGTTGGCTTTTTCTATAAGGACACACCCAGCTATTCTCCAGACTAACTGCTGACTATGCATGCAGAGTGACCATATGGAATGCCTGCATTCAATTCAAATCAGCACCGAAAAGGCAAGTGTATCGCTGCTGTACTGTTACTCCATCCTATCTCCTGTATTTCTTTTTTTTTTAATTAAACATTTTATTATACCACCGTGAGATATACAATTACAACATTGTTCATGTTTGGAGGTTTCGGCCACATAGTGTTCCAGCACCCCACCCTCCACCAGTGCCCATTTCCCACCACCAAAAAAGTTTATATTTTAGACTAATAATCTTAAATGGCCAGCCCCTCAAGGTTTTGCAGGTGTGGCTGTGGTGCCTGGTTGCTTCAGCAGGTGGCAGACAGGAGACAGGCCTGTCTACAACCCCAGGGCTCTGCCCCATGAGCCCTGGATGGTTGATGGTTAACATAGAAAAAGACTGGTCCCCCTGGGTTGAACCCAGAGCCATGACAGAGCCTGGTAAGCTGCCCATGGTGTATTCAATATGCCAAAAACAGTAACAATAATGGACCTCATTCCCAATGAATGTAGTTGTTACTGGCACCCGCTTGAGCAAATCAATAAACAACGGGAAGACAAGTGATACACATGAATCTTAAATGAGTTTATTTTAGCATTTGCCTATTCATTGCTGTATGTGAAGTATATTATGGCAGCTATATATTTCTCTACATTGAGTTACCCTGAAAGGTAGCAGCTTGAGACAGTAAACATTTGTTAGTACTCAACTTCCATGTATCAAGCACAGAGTTTGAGCTTAGCAAATACCTCTGGCTCAATGTATCATTACCTACACTTATCCTGATGTTTAGACTCTGCAGTTGGTGCAGGGCTTGCCAGATGAGCATCCTGTCTATACAGTTCTCTTAAGCCATGATTAGCCAATCAAGTGATCCATTTTCCTATGAAATAGTCCAGGGGATACTACAACTGCCTTGTATACATTTGACCAAGGTTAGACCCCTGGCTTTGTGTAGGAACTAAACCAGATTCAGGAATGATCCCTGAGGAAAGATCCAAGAATACCCCAAGCATCACTGAGTGTGGTCCCAAAACAAAAAGATAGATAAATACATAGATAAAGAGAAAAATAGGTAAATAATGAAAAAGAAAAAAGAGAGAAAAGAAAATATCAAATGTTAAATTATCCAAAAAGGGAACACCCAAAGCAGAGTTATAGCTTTTGTTAACATACTATTGTAGAAGATATTTGATCATTTATCCCATATTCAGTTAAAAAAACATGCAGTAAGGGTCAAAGGATATATCTTAGAAGTTGGTTATCACACAGAGTTATATAATA
The DNA here is from genome assembly GCA_021461705.1 of Cryptotis parvus. Lineage (NCBI taxonomy): Eukaryota > Metazoa > Chordata > Mammalia > Eulipotyphla > Soricidae > Cryptotis > Cryptotis parvus. The sequence continues at coordinate 27,272 of JAJIBD010011988.1, forward strand.
CAATAAAAAAGCATATTCACATTTAATCATCCATCCTTCTGTCTGTTAACTTATTTTATAAATATTTATTGTTTTGCTACTAAGCAGATGTTATTATGCTTATTGTTGAGGTTTCAATGCCTAAACAAAAAAATAATGAATGAACATTGAAAGTCAATTAAGGCTGTTTGGGAAACTAAGTATATGTTACTAAGGAACAAATCAGGTTGTAGGAATAATAGCACAGTCATGAATGAATGAAACTGCATAGCTAATGCTAGAAATTAAAAATAATGGGTAGAGCCTAAGAAGATGGGTGAACTGAGTCATTGGATATAATTTTGAGTAGTAGGGATAAAAGCATTAAAGGATATTAACTGCTACTTTAAAGGATTTGTTAAGTCACAAAGGATCTTTAAGAGATCAAAATACTGAAAGTAACATTATCAAAGAAATAGTGAAAAAACTTCATTTTCCAAATGTGAAGGGTTTGATTTAGAGAAAAAGTCAAAGGACAGAAAACTATATAAATTGGAGATGACTTAATACACAGAAGTGAATTCTGAAAAGTGGAAAGATTTCTAATTTGGTTGAGGTTATCAATAAGGGAGACAAAATTTTGAGTTTGGAAGGGAGATGGAAGTCCTAGTAAACACAGATGCATTTAGGGTACTGTGGTTTAAATACAATGTCCCATGATTAAATTTATCAGAAGATATTGGAATAAACATTTTGTGACTGTTAAAATGATATGATTGTTGCATCTTTAACTTGGGTGCCAGTTGAAATAAAATATGGTGGTTAAAATAGTTTCGAGTAAGGAATCATATGTATTATAAAGCAATGGAGTCTTTAATATAAAAGTGACAGCTAGTTAATTTATTAAAGTCTGCTTATCTCTGAGGATTAGTGAAACTGAGGACTTTGACACATAAATCTCATTGAATGAAAGTTTAACAATAATAATTTAAATTATGCATTATCAATATAGCAACACAAAATATAGAGCCAGGTTTATTTAATGAAAGGATCATTTGAATTTCCTCATGTTAATATAGGAAATCTTAAAATGGGGTGTATAGTAGCACTGATATTAAGCAGCTCAAACGATAACTAGGATGTTAAAAAAAAACTTAGGGGTCAGAGCAATAGTCCAGAAGGTAGGATGTTTTCCTTGCATACGGTCAGCCCATGCGGCCCGGGATTGATACCCGGTATCACATACAGTTCCCCGAGCACCACCAGCAGTAATTCCTGAGTGCAAAGCCAGGAGAAACCCCTGAGCATCGCTGGGTATGACCCAAAGGAACAAACAAAAAAAATTTAAAGCTTATATTTCATGATATCACAGTACTACGTAGATCCAGTCACTTGTTACTTGTCTCCCATTGTTCATTGATTTGCTCAAGAGGGTGCCAGTAATGTCTCCATTCATTGGTAATGAGGTCCCTTATTGTTACTGTTTTTGGCATATTGAATACAGTGTGGGTACCTTTGCCAGGCTCTGCAGTGACTGATAGATCCAGTATTGGATAAAATATCTTATTTTCTAATTATCAACGCCAATATGTTGCACTGCTCAGATGCTTTCTTATGAAAAGTAAGTACACGTGCATAGGTACCACTCAAGTATGAAACTATAATCCATGAATTTGGGGTTAGAAGATTTAAGACAAACTGAGCCTGGCAGGTCTGGGCAGAGCTTGTTGCATCTCTGTACGTGATCACAAACCTGGTTTCAAACATGTTAGTACTAATCTATTAGCTTTTGAAAGATGTGTTATCCTATTTTCAGTAAGTGGAGAGTGGATTTCTCTCATGAGACTCCAACTGCAACTTTTTTTGAACTTCTTCAGTAGGAGCGGTTCTCTTTTAGGATAGTGACTAAAAGAAACTTGAACCTAAATTGCTTTTAACCACAATTCCCCACCCGTGCCCAAAAAACCTGATGGATTTCTGCATTCAGATCTTGATACATTTCCTAAACTTCCTAAGTTCTTCAAATTTCTTGAAGGATGTAGAAGGGGTAAGTGATTTGGTATAAAATGTTCATAAATTTTAACTATGTCTTCTTAGAAAGCTATTTTCTTGAAATGTTATTTATATGGTGATGAACATATCAAGACTTATATTATTTTATGGTTCTCATTTCCACATGACTTGTCAATACTATTTGTTGGGCATATTTATATCATATTTATGAGACACTTATGAGATAAGCTATTTTTCCATACTTTCCTAATCATCCATTTATCTTCTCTGGGAAAATTAATCTTCATACATATCTCTTTCAGGCTTTTCATTTATATCTTCAGACCTATCTTTTGTGTTGTAGTGAAATTTTCTTTCGTAACAAACATGTATCTCTAAGCCAAGTAACAATATTTAATATGATGTCATTATGCCGGAGAGGCTAGAGTTACTAAACAATATCTAACAGACCTTTCCAAGGAGTAAAGCCACTACGACTCATAATGGAAGTTTACTGTACTCATTAAATGAACCACCCAGTCTTAAGCACACTTTGGTCTAGAAAACCATGATCTCGCCTCCCTTTAGAAGGAATCGGTCTCTTCTATAACTCTACTGTTATCCAGTGGTATAAAAGTTTCAAAACATAGAGTTATAATAAAATCAACCTTAATACAGGATTTCAAAAAATGGTTAAATGATACAGCAAACATTCTAGAATAACGTCATTGCATTTCCATTACTATATATATAGATATGTATATATATACACACACATATATACCATTTATGCAATTCATATCATTTATACCATTATTATATACATACAATGTACCATTTATAATATAAACTGGACAGAACCAGCAGATGTATTTTGACAAAATGTTTCATTCCCTTTCACAAGGCAAAACTGACAGAAATGAAGAGGACCTGCAACTACTATAGCTTTTATTTTTTAATAGGCTATACTAGAGCAGTAGTGATTTACTTTGTAAGGAAAATGCTCCCTGAAACTCTATCTCATTCATCCAGCTTTATTCTTTCTCAATGGCATATTTGAAACTACCAGAAGGAGCTTGTGTGTGCTTTGCATATGCCTGTGGGCTCTGATCTCTTCACACTTGAATAAAAATTAAATCACTCAAGTCTTCCTCTGCCATGATTGCAGGAGCTTTCAGAATATGCAGGTTGCCTGAGGCAGCTTCTCCCCCTTCAGCTTTCCATTTCCTTATCTCTGCCCCACCTGTCAAAAGGATCGTGATAAACGCTAGCATATGCCATCCATGAAGCCTGCTCCATTCCTGTGTCTGTGCATCTGGAACCATGCAGTATATTCCCTGGCTCATTCTCCCAATTGTGCTGCTGAGTATTTCTCCTATCTGTAAACTTACTGGTCATATTAGTATTTTATACTGATATGACCATCCAGCAGCCTTTTAAGATTTCACCCAGGAGATCATTGTCACATAACCCCTGCCTGTTAAAACAGTACAGGTGATGCATGCGGATGAAGAATGAGCATCCTATAGCCTGATGGGAAAATGCTCACAGCAAAAGAAAAAACATATCAGACATGCCGGGCAGGGCAGCACCGGGTCGGGCGTGGAAGGCAGCATACCTCAAATCTCACTCTTGCCAATAAGACCAGGAAAATTCTGCTGGCCTGCAGGAAGCTCTTGAACAGGTTTTTCAAAAATTACATCCTCTGGGACCGTGAAATTCCAACCTATGTAGTGGATATAAACATGAAAATGATATTCCTAGCAGGCCGCTTAACCTGCCCCTTAATATTTGTTTTCTAGTGAAGGTTTTATTGTTACAGTGAAATTATCATGTTACTCTGACTACAGGAAGTATCTGGTGACCAGACAAAACACTGGTGTCGTATTGCAGCGCCATGATCTTGGTCAGTCTATCCAAAGAATACCACCTGGAGAACTTGCAGAGTCCTCTTGATAGAGAGCTCAAAACCCACTTGTATTTTAAGTATTACAGATACACCCATCAGTTAAGACCTAAATGCTCTGCAGGTTTATTGTAGTGACACACTGCTGTAATCCTTCTGTTTTGTGTTTTCTGAGCTGGCTTCCACAGCACACATTTTATTGACCACAAAACCACCAACCAAAATTTCCTGACCATGCATAGATTATACTTGAAACAAGAGGACTTAAAACGTAATCAAGATCAGTTTCAGTATCTGCAAAATTTGTAAAACCTCTTAGACTAGGAGAAACCAAAGCTATGTTAGGATGGAAGGAAGGAAGGAAGGAAGGAAGGAAGGAAGGAAGGAAGGAAGGAAGGAAGGAAGGAAGGAAGGAAGGAAGGAAGGAAGGAAGGAAGGAAGGAAGGAAGGAAGGAAGAGAGGGAGGAAGGAAGGAAGATTGGGAGGGAGGGAGGGTGGAAGGAAGTGAGGGAGGAAGGAAGGGAAGGAGGGAGGGAGGAAGGAAGGAAGTGAGGGAGGAAGGAAGGGAAGGAGGGAGGGAGGAAGGAAGCGAGGAAGGGAGGGAGGGAGGGAGGAAGGAAGGGAGGGAGGGAGGAAGGAAGGAAGGGAGGGAGGAAGGAAGGAAGGGAGGGAGGGAGGAAGGGAGGGAGGGAGGGAGGAGGGAGGGAGGAAGGAAGGAAGGATAGAGGACCGAAGGAAGTTTTAAATATTTCATGTTGCTTTGTGTCCTTGAAAAGAGATTTAAAATTTTCTCTGTTCTGTTGAGTTATTTAAAAAATGGTTCTGAGGCTAAAAAATCTCGCTTTTAGATGAAACTTCAGTAGGAACAAACATGTGCATAGCACAAACAGAGCCTCTGCCTGGCTCTGACATTAGAAGTTACTTGTGGCATTGCCTGGGGTACTTATGGGATGTCAGCAATTGAACTCTGATAAATGAGTGCAAGGTAAGCATCTTCCCCACTGGATTATCTTGTTGACCCACCTGACCATAGTTTAACTTTTTTTTTCTGCTTTTTGAGTCACACTCAGTTATATTCAAGGGTTATTCCTTTCTCTTCACTCAGGAATTACTCCTGTCAATGCTCGGGCAACCATATGGGATGCTGGGGATCAAACCCGGTTGGTTGTGTGCAAGGCAAATGCCCTACCTGCTGTGCCGTTGCTCCAGTCCCAGTTTAACTGATTTGTATATAGATATTGCAATGATTTAATTTAGATAGATGTTCGGAATTTTAGTATTCACAGTTATAGCACTGCGTAGGATTATTTAGCTTGATAACTAAGAGTTGAATGGCAATATTTTCGCCTCTAAAATTTCAAATCCTACATTAGTTTATAAGTAGTTATTTTTTGGTGGGGGTAGAATGTGGGGCAAACTTTTGCTGAAAAATAGTTTAGTTCAGTGAATAGGAAGATTTTCCTTATATCTAAGAAGCAGAAACAATTTGAAAGGATAGTAGGTATCATGGCAAATATTGGGAATTCAGTCTAGCATAAGACTTGTTCATAATTAAAATGAACACAAAGAATGCACGGATTTCACTGTAGGCAGTGTTTAAGTAAGTGGTATCGAGGAAGATAGAGCTGGCAAATGAGGTGAGAAGCAGCCTCTAAAATTTTGCTTTGAACAGCATTTTCCTGCTTATTAATTTGACAGATTTCTCTGCTGTTCTCAGGCTAACTACAGCAGTTTTCATCAGAGAGGAAACATGTTGTCAAAATGCTGATAATCTAAGCCAAGTGCCTTCAGGATTTAAAAGCATCTTGAGGGACCAAATCACTTATTCCCTATTTACTATGTCTAATGCTATGAAATTTGGTGAATGTAACCATGAACTGAAAACAATAATTATATCTGTTTTATGTTTCTATTGCCTACTTCACCAAATCTGAAGTGTTGCACCAAAATCATGTATCCACTCACTGTAGATGTTTAATATTTAAGTGATAAAGATGTTTGACATTGCCTCGTATGCTTAAATGTTATGTAACAGACTCAATTATAAATGAAAACAACAAACAAGTTCTACTCCTTTATGAATTTGATTAAAAAATTCACTTGATCACTTGATTACTTGACATCCCATTAGTCATCTATTTGCTCAAGTGGGTGCCAGTAACATTTCCATTGGACCCTATCACTTGCCACTGTAGCCCAATGGCATCTGGTTGCTTCAGGAATACGAAGAGCCTCAAACCGTTCCTTCAGGATCTTGACAAGGAAGTCTGACCATCTTATAGGTGGGTGGCCACATGATCTTTTGATGCCCCATGGGATCCAGTCGATAGTGGTTCTAGTCCAGCAGTCATCTCCAATTGCATTACACGTCCAGCCCATCTGATTTTCAATGCCATGGCAAATGAGACAGCGTCCCTGACTCTGGATCATTGACGGAGGTCAGAACTCCGGATTCCTTCTATGAATATTTTGCTAAAATGACACAGAGTGTGCATTTTCCCCCTTGTTTATTAAAACACATATATTAGATGAAAATCATAAATTTTCAGTCATGTGGAAACCAAAGAAAAGTAAATAGTGGAATTCCAGGCTCATGATTCTCAGGTCAACTCTAAATTATGAAAATTGTGTTGCAGAGTCCAAGAGGCAGCAGAGGGGATTGAGGTATTTAACGTACATATGGCCTTTGTACCCCTAGGCACAACCCCTGTACCCAGAGGGAGGAATTGCTCCCAGCCCACCCCCCCCCCAGCCCACCCCCACTCCTAAATCCCCCAAATAAAAACAGCATAAGAAATATTATCTACCTCTTACTTATTTTTTTAAATGAAGTTCATTTAATCTCTCATTCCATGTCCCTTTACAATAGCCCTTTTGTCATCTACTCTTCAATTGTCAACAACTCAGCTCAGGTAGGCCACAGAGCACTAGGAAAAGGTAAATAAAAGTATCAGCCAAGCCCTCAATCACATATTTAATAGTATAAAGCAGTGTGGACAGAAGAAAGTGTAACTTCACTTCACTAATGTTCTACTTTTTTTTTGTTTGTTTTTTGGGTCACACCCGGCAATGCTCAGGGGTTACTCCTGGCTCTGCACTCAGGAATCACTCCTGGCGGTGCTCGGGGGACCATATGGGATGCCAGGGATAGAACCTGGGCCAGCAGCAGGTGGGCTGCGTGCAAGGCAAACGCCCTACCCCTGGACTATTGCTCCGGCCCCCTATTGTTCTACTTTTTAATACAATATTGAAGTTTGAACTCCACCCAGCAGACCAGCCTATTGCGCGGTTCATCAATAAATGCTGGATTTTGAGATGACTACAAGAGTATGCTACCCGCACAGCAGAGCCTGGCAAGCTATCCGTGTCGTATTTGATATGCCAGATACCAGTAACAAAAGACCCCATTCCCATGACCTGATGGAATGGTTTGAGGATCTTTAAGTTCCTGGAGCAAGCAGGTGCCCTTGGGCTCTACTTGCATGAGACAGGACATATTGAGATATTACTGGTGCCCGCCTGAGCAAATGGACGATAAATGGGAAGACAGTGATTGAGGTTTTGGGGGCTCAGTAAAGAAATGGCTATTTTCTCTCTACAGAGTAACTCCCAAATAAAATGCTTCTGATATTTCATTGATTCAAAGGCAAGGAAAGAGAGTAGGTAAAATGCTACTGTACTAACTGTGAATGAGAATGGGGGAAGGGAGGTCTCCTAAGTCCTCTGCAAGTCCTCTTGAATATAAGAACTCAATTCAAGAATATAAGAATTCTTGCAGCGGTTTTTAAGAGAGCCCATCAGAGAGATGAAGCTTGATTCTCAGACCATGTCAAGGCCCACAGCAGGTCTAGAATCCTCAGAGGTAGTCGATCTGTTTGCCTGGCCTGATTTGTGGAGTAGCTTCCCAAGAGACCCACAAGGAGTATTTTGATAAGTGTCCATGGTCAGTCCTACTATCTACATGGGATTTGGGGCTGGAGCTGGGTTCTTCACCAAGGTTCTTTGTTGAACAGTTTTTTTTTGAAAATCCTCATAGACTTGGAGAGTTATTTCAGATGTCAGAATTAAAGAATGGGTAAAACATGATATGAATCCTCAAAGCTGAAGGCCTTTATTACTACAGTATCGCTAATAATTTTCAATGTAAGAAAAATGTACCCATTGCTATAAGTTATTTTCTTGAGAAGTTTTAATGTGACAAGGCATACAACTTGAAGTAATATACCGAAATAAAAAATTATACCTTGATATTCCTAAACTATATCAAATATTTTAGAATAGAGATCATGGAATTTTGATATGTCACAGAACTAAATTAAGTCGTTTTGACTCAGAATTTGACTTTGCATAACAAATTAAAGACGTATTTCTACTTAAATCATTGCAAAGATCATTCCATTTATACTATCTCATTTTTTTGTCCATATAAAACATTTGTATTATGTTTTTACAATAGAAAATTTGTACATAAGGAAGAATTTAAATTTTACATATAGTATAGCCATATATTTTACATTTTCATTTTATGCAAATTCATCTTATACAATAAAAATAATATTGGCATATTATATTCATTTACAAATATGAAGAAACTTATGAGGTTTCTATATAAATAGAAATTATATATATTATGTCTCAAATTTTACATTTACATAGGATTTCCATTTTAATTTTGCTGTTTACAATTTCTATTCTTTTTTTTTGTGTGGGGTACCCCTGTAGATGCCCAGGACTTACTACTGTTTACTTCTAAATCTGTGCTCAGGAATCTCTTCTGGTGCTTTCAGGGAAACATCTGAGGTGCTTGGGATTGAAAAGTAAGCTATATTCAATATTCAGGTATTTATATATTAAGTATCCTGGTCATTTTACTTAAAAGTTGTCAACTAAAGCATAAGCACCGTGATTCATTTACATATGAGGAAGAAATAAAACCAAAGAAAAAACAAAATCAAACAAAATCAAACTCACAGTTTAAGAACAAAAAATGTGGATTGCAAATTGAATAGCAGTCAATTGTTTGCTAATAGAGAACACACTTTTGGTGACAAGATGAATGTAGTATATTCAGATATTCATGTGTTTGCATATCTGCAACTTATCTACAGTTAGAAAACCATGTTGGTTCAATAATATAAGAACATTTTTTAATATTATCATTCATATTCTTAAAAAGAATATGGTCAAGTTCTAAAAGCCATTGATCATTCTGTCATTTCAGCATATTTATTAGTCTTAATATAATCTGATGAAGAAGTTAAGTGAAATTGGGATATTTAAACAAATTTCCTGAGGAAAAACAGAACCAAGTCAGAATTCGGAGGTTGACAATTGATTCCAGGTTTTGATCCTTAATCATCATCAAATGTTTACATATTTTATAATGTCATGACTATGGCAAAGGCAAAAAAATTATGAAGCATTATGATAATAAAATAATACAATAGAATAATATGTTTATTTCATGCTATTATGCATTGAATGTTTATATGTTTACACATAACTATTCTTGTTTTTCTCTGGCATGTTATATCCATTGACACCAGTCTGGGTAATATTTAAGATAAACATAACTAGCATGTTGAATTTCAGTCAATTTAAAGATAGGGAAATTTCTTACATGCTGCTATGGCTTAAGTGTACTAGGAATGCCCACTTAATTACTTTAAGTGACATAGAATGAAATGCAGATAACAAAAAATTAACCTGTCAAAGGTAGTTTTTGACACTGAGAAAGGTCATTGCACTAAGAGAGTGAACAAGAAAAAGAGACACTTGATACAAAGGTTAGTAAATTCTGAGGGTATAACTTCATGATGGTGTTGGATATTAATGTAAACAAACACAGAGACTTCACATCTTTTTGTTAGGTTTGCTTTTTGTACCACGTCTAGTGATACTCATGGGTTACTCCTGGCTCTGCACTCAGGAATTACTTCTGACTTACTCAGTGTGGCCATGTGGAATACTACTGCTCAAACTATGTTTGGTCACGTGAAAGACAAGTGCCCTCACTGTGCTGTCACCGGCCCCAAGCATCAGTTTTTAAAGCACAGTGTTAAGTGATATTCACAGATGCAAAAGAGACACCTGCAGTTACACATTCTGGCATTTGTGCTATATGGATCGAGTCTTTCTGTTTTTCTGACAGATTTATACATGAAATTTAAACAGAACTTTTTCTTCAGACAGCTTATAATAAAGTGAAATGGTAAGCTAGAGAAAATTAGTAATTATGGGTGGCTTAATTTATAACAAATTTGTTGAATTAGAACATAGCAGTCACTAATTTGGATTATTTTTATTACGTATAACATCAGAAACAATTATATTACATACCGCTTTATATTGTGCTTCATTTTGGTTATTTATCAAATTAATAAATGAACTGTGATTCGGCACTCGACAACATGCATAATGTTTTTCTCCTTAGGAACATTGATAATTTTCCTCATATTTATTATTTAGGTCTGCATTATGTATTTTATAACTAATACATTTCAGAATTTGGATAAAGATATGTTTTTAATGTAATATAAAATCACTCAGTAAAATGATAAAACCTTACTATATTAGTGATGATTATAACTAAATGAACTTTATTGAAGTACATAAAATAAACTATATCAGATTACTCTCAGAAAGAAGTATTATGTTACAGAAGCAAAGCCAATTTAGAACAGATTTTGATTTTAAGAAAAGCATCTTTTAGGGGCCGGAGTGATAGAACAGCGGGGTATGGCCTTTGCCTTGCAGGCGGCCAACCCTGTTGCAATCCCTAGCATCCCATATGGTCCCCATACACCACCAGAAGTAATTCCTGAGTACAGAACCAGAAATAACCCCTGAGCATAGCCTGGAGGACCCAAAAACCAAAAAAAAAAAAAAAAAAGAGAAAGAAAGAGAAAGAAAGAAAGAAAGAAAGAAAGAAGAAGAGAAAGAAAGAAAGAAAGAAAAGAAAGAAAGAAAGAAAGAAAGAAAGAAAGGAAGGAAGGAAGGAAGGAAGGAAGGAAAAGGAAGGAAGGAAGGAAGGAAGGAAAGGAAGGAAGGAAGGAAGGAAGGAAGGAAAGGAAGGAAGGAAGAAAGGAAGGAAGGAAGGAAGAAAGAAAGAAAGAAAGAAAGAAAGAAAGAAAGAAAGAAAGAAAGAAAGAAAAGAAAGAAAGAAAGAAAGAAAGAAAGAAAAGAAAGAAAAAGAAAGAAAAGAAAGAAAAAGAAAGAAAAAGAAAGAAGTTTTTTTTTTAAAGATTCTATTCACCAAATAATTCATCTTTGCCCTTATTTTTCTGGCATGGGAAATAATGTTTTATTGTTATTTACACAAACATTGGAATAAAAAAAATCTCTGTTCCATTATTTTTCTAGTTCCTTTCTTTTGAATGAGTAGCATGCAAATATATGAACTTACATAATAGATCAAGCCAACAGATTTGAAGAGATCTTTGACTGTTGATTGAATAGGTAATAATTTCCTTAGGACATTTTGTTTGTACTCCTTTCCATATCTACTTGCATGCTTTCTCTTGGCACAGAATCTCCAGAGATATTTGTTGTCTGGCCAGAAATTTCAGTAGAATGACTAGATTCTCTGAAGGCTGATGCTATTATAGCTGTCTTCCCAACTGCCAACAAATGATGCAAATTGAAGAGGACCTAAAAGGTCACTTTAGCAACAGTTCTACTTAGATTAGCTCACTCATCACTGACACGATGGTACAGCTACCCAGAGAATCTCAAATCCATAAATAGCAGTATTGTTCGACATATAACCTCTGTTATACTTCAGTTTCTCCTGTAAAAGAAATAGGGCATATTTGTTTTCCAAACTAGCTTAGTACACACATCAAAATTAAATATTTTCATGTATACATTTACTTGTAATACATATCAGAGCAGGGTACTTTTGTCAATTCAATAAACCTATATGCTAGGTAAAATGATATGAAGCAAAATGAAACTTTATTTTATATATGGAAACTTCTATGTCTGTTCATATATGCAAGATTATAGACCAAGAACAAATATAAAATGGGTTAGTATCCTTGTTTCAAAATGCTGGTAAATATAGTCTGTTTCTTTTTTTATATAATATTTAGAAGATAGAGTATTCAACAAAGACTAGTTTTCTGTGTCAAATTGCATTGAGCGAATATTGAAACTATATAGAGATGTTAATGGTGCCCAATCGAGCAAATAATGATGAATGGGAAGACAAGTGACAAGTGATTTAATTATTTTATTTATACAACTAGAACTACAAAAGGAGAATATTCAGTGGTGCCTAATAAATAGCACTTGCAGTCCAGGATTCTAATAAAAGGGAAGCTACAGAAAGTTACATGGTTTATCTATATGGAAAGATAATATCAGTACAAAAAACTTTAAGAGTATATTTTTCTATGAATGCACTAATATGTATAAATAGTGACCTTGATATTTGAGCATGCAAAGAATTCCTATGAATTGTGCTTTGGAGAGCGTGTACAGACCATTTGGAGACAGCCAGTATTGGTAAAGATGTGATGAAGTAGAAAGACTTTTCACTATGAGTGTTAATGTTACCTGGTTTGGCAACTGCTGAAGCTATAATGGAAACTTCTTTAAACATTAAGTAACAGAGTTTTCATATAAGTCTGCAATCTGAGTTCCTGGGAACTCAGAAACCTAAGGATGTTTGTATATAAACTCTCTTGTAGGACTAAGTATGACAGCCAGGATATGTGAAAAAAATCCATATCCAATCCAGATAAAGAAGTTGAGGTATATATGCACAATATAATGTAATATAATTATCTGAGACAATAGTTATCTGATAATATAATTATCTGAGAAGAAATCTTGCAGTTTACTCCAACTTGAATAATACTGGAGGGCATCTTGTTTTGACAAGCCTGACTTGTCAGAAACCCAGCCTACAAGGACCCACCACGCAGAGACCCGCCCTACAAAGGAGAGTATTTCAAGCCCAGGAATGCTTGAGCCTAAGACACAGGTACACCCGGCAGAGCAGAAACCAGCTTTCCCTTTGCGTGTGGCTGCTGGCCAGCCGCGATTTACCTCCAAATTACCATAAATATTCTACCCACCCCTCTGAGAGAGCCCCACAAAGTAATGAGAATATAGCGCCCTCATGGCAGAGCCTGGCAAGCTGTCCAATGTGTGTTCGATATGCCAAATCCAGTAACAGAAATGTTTATTTTTCTGACCCCAAAAGAGCCCTTAATATGGCAGCAGTAAGAAAGGCAAACGAGCAGTGCCTGATAAAATTTCATGGCCATCCTAGGCTGCCAAAACGAAGAAGGACTAAAATGACTGTCTGTACTTTCAATGCACGTAGGCTGGCATCAGAAGCATATATTGAGGATCTGATGCTGCAACCACAAAAGATCAAGTACGACATCATTGATCTGACTGAGATCGAGGAGGCGTCAGTTTCATCACGCTGTATTTGACACCGCAGAGAAGAATTGTTCCTTGGAACATGCGACGAAAAGAGGCATCGGTGGCATTGGTGTCCTTGTCAACACAAATATGGCCGTAAACATTGATCCATTTGAATGCCTAACAAACCGAATAGGACAATTACATTTGAAGATATGTGGCCCACTGCCAGCAATTTCTATTTTCATTGTCTATGCACCAACATCCACATACAAAAGATGAAATTGAGAAATTCTACATGGAATTGGAGGAGTTCTATAAAAATGATCACACCTTCTACAAGATCATAGTCGGTGATTTTATTGCAAAGATAGGACCAAGAAGATCTACTGAAGAACTCCACATCGGGACCCATGGCCTAGAATGGAACGAACAGGGTGAGAGACTATCTGAGTTCATCATGTCCACCAAGACCATTCATGGGAACTCACAGTTCCAGAAAGCTGAAGCGAAACGTTGGACATGGGAATCTCCGGGCAGACAGTTTCACAATGAAATTGACCACATCATCTTCAATCGACGGTTTTGTCTGACCCATGTAGCTGTCGTCCCCAAATTCCAAAGGGGTTCGGACCACCGTCTCCTTCGTGCAAAAATTCTACTTTCCACAACAGGGAGAAAAGGCTGCAAAGTTTAAGAAGAAAACTCCCAAAACGACCACCAACTGGGAACTCTTTGGCACCATTGCAGCAACATGGGAAGATGCCATCATTGACGACATCGATGAAGAATACAACCGACTGGTTCAGCACCTCCATGATTGTGCAAGAATGCCGAGAGAGAGAAAGACACAAAAAGGACGCTTGTCTTCAGAAACTCTTGAGCTCATTCGCCAATGTGGCAAGGCACAAGCCTCAGGAGACCAAATGCTAATGTCCAAGCTTGCTAAACAGTGCAGAGAAGCGATAAAAGAAGACCTCAAAGACAGAAGAGCAGAAATACTGGAAGAAGCTTTAGAAGCTGGGAAAAGCATTCGCACTGCCTGCCTGTCCTTCACCAACTATAAGACCAAGATGACTGCCCTCCGACACCCTGATGGATCTATCACATCTTCCAGAAAGGCAATGGAGAAGATTATCCATGGCTTCTACTCAAATCTCTTTGATAGCCACATCCACCTGACCACATACCAAATTCCACAGGATGGATATGTCATTCCCAACATTCGCCCTTCTGAAATCCGACATGCCATCTCGTCGGTAAAGAAGGGAACAGCACCAGGCCCAGACAAAGTCAGACCCGAACACCTGAAAAATCTGCCGTCAGTACTCATCAATACACTAGCTCGGCTCTTCACACACTACCTGTCCGAATTCAAGGTACTCTCCCAATGGAAAACCAGCAGGACAGTTCTACTGTTCAAGAAGAGAGACACTCACGACATCGGCAACTACCGCCCCATCTGCCTGTTGTCCGTCATCTACAAGCTGTTTACATGAGTCATCCTGAACAGGATTAGCAGAACACTAGAAGAAGGACAAACATGCGAGCAAGCAGGCTTCCGGAAAGGATTCAGCACAATTGACCATATCCACACAGTAACCAAGCTCATCGAGGTTTGTAGGGAGTACAAGATACTGCTCTGTCTCACATTCATTGATTTACAGAAAGCCTTTGATTCTGTGGAGACTGAAGCAGTCATGGAAGCCCCTAGCCAAACACGGTGTTCAAACCCAATACATCAAGATCCTTCGTGAGCTATATTACGGATTCACCACCAGGATCTCACCATTCTACAAAGAAGTGATCATTAATGTGAAAAGAGGGGTTCAACAGGGTGATACCATTTCACCAAAAACTCTTCAGTGCCACCCTCGAGAACATCATGCAGCAATTCGAATGGGAAGGAATGGGAGTGAAGATAGATGGTCGGCAACTCCACCACCTCCGCTTCGCTGATGACATCGTTCTAATAGCACCAAACATTAGCCAAGCGGCACAAATGCTGGCTGACTTCGACAGAGAATGTGGAAAGATAGGTCTACAGCTGAATCTAAAGAAAACAATGTTCATGAAGAATGAACTAGTTCCTGAGGCCCCATTCACTCTCAGTGGAACAAACATCTCTGAATGCAGCAGTTATGTGTACCTAGGTCGAGAAGTCAACATGATGAACGACCTAAAACCTGAGCTGCGCAGGATGAAGAGAGCAGCATGGAATGCCTTCAAAGGCATTGAAGAAATAGCTAAAAGGACAAAGAACCTCCAGCTCCGGCCACATCTCTTTTGACTCCACCATTCTCCCTGCATTACCATACGCCTCAGAGACCTGGGCCCTAGGAAAGCAGGATGAGAATGCTATTCTGGTCTCCCGAGAGAGGAATCAAAAGAGCTATGCTTGGAATATCACGCCTCACTCAAGTGAGAGAGGGAATCCAGAGTTCTGACCTCCGTTGCTATTCCAGAATCAGGGATGCTGTCTCCTTTGCCAAGGCATCGAAAATCAGATGCATTACATGTCCATGTAATGCGATTTGCAGACAACCGCTGGACTAGTGCCATTACTGACTGGATCCCACGGGATGTCAAAAGATCACCTGGCCGCCCACCTACAAGATGGTCAGACTTCCTTGTAAAGACCCTGAAGGAACGGTTTGAGGCTCTTCATATTCCTGAATCAACCAGATGCCATTGGGCTACATTGGCACGTGATAGGGTCCAATGGAAATGTTACTGGCGCCCGCTCGAGCAAATTGATGAATAACGGGATTCAAGTGATCAAGTGATCAAGTGATCTTGTTTACATTGTTGAATCTCATTAACCTACTTATGGCTTTATACTCATACTTGCATTTAATACAAATATACTTGTATTTACAAGTATATTTGTATTTAAGTATACAGGTATGCTTGTATATAAGTGCAAGCATCTAAATAGAATATGCCATGTGCAAGGTGTGTGTCTTATCTCGTGTAATATCTCACCAGTCCTCAAAATGTTCATTTTGGAAATATATGTAGGGAAACTGAGTAGTTGAATGGCTCGTTGGTGTCTCTGCATGAACCTTGATTTTGTGAATTGGGTTAGGAAGATCGGATCAAGAATTATTTTGTTTCTGGATAAATATTAGCAAAAATGCATAAAGTTTTACATAAATCATTCCCACACAGATGGCCAGCAGGCACATTTAAAAAAGTGTTTATCATCACAGATTATCAGGAAATGCAAATCAAAATGAAATGAAATACCACCTCCCATCAGTGAGAATGGCCTACTTCAAAAGACCAAAAACATGAAATGCTGGAGGGAATGTGGAAAAAAATATTTTCTGCTGGTGGGAATATAAACTAGTTAAGCCTTTATAGAACATAGGAGAGTAATTTCTCAAAAGTTAAAAATAGAACTTTTATATGATCCAGAATTTTGACTTTTAAGTATTTATTGAACACAGAAACACTAATGCAGATACACACTCAGAGTCACTGCATTGTGATTCCTTATATTGGAAACCCAGAACTAACCCGTGTCTAATGGCAGTGGATAAAGAAGTTGCAGTGTCTGTGCTTGGTGGGTCACTACTCAATTAGGATGAAAGATGCAGACGTGCTTTATGCTACAGCAGGAATAGCACTAGAGGAAATGATGCTAAGTAAAACGAGTCCGAAAGTGAAAGACAAGCAATTGTCAGATAATTTTACTTATAAGTACTTGATCACTTGACATCCATTATTCATCGATTTGCTCTAGTGGGCGCCAGTAACTTTTCCATGTGACCCTATCACATGCCAGTGTAGCCCAATGGCACCTGGTTGCTTCAGGAATATGAAGAGCCTCAAACCGTTCATTCAGGGTCTTGACGAAGAAGTCTGACCATCTTGTAGGTGGGCCACCACGTGATCTTATGACATCCCATGGGATCAGTTGGTAACTGCTCTAGTCCAGTGGTCGTCTCCCAAATCTCATTACCAGCTATGATCTTGTAGAAGGTGTGATCTTTTTTATAGAACTCTTCCAATTCCATGTAGAATTTCTCAATTTTTCTTCCTTGTATGTGAATATTGTTGCATAGACAACGAAGATAGAGACTGCAGGCAGTGGGCCACATCTCTTCAAGTGTAACCCTCCTATCCAGTTTGTTAGGCATTCAAATGAATCAATGGTCATGGTCATGTTCGTGTTGACAAGGACACGAACATGTTGACAAGGTGTACTTACAAGTACACCTAAATAAAACAAGTAAATAGAGAATATCCAATGAAGAGTGACATGTAGATTCTTAGAAAAGAACTAAGTTAACCAAAGAAGGGAGGGGTTCAGAGTACATTGGAAGGGTCCTGTATAAGTAGTGGGCTGATGTTTCTTCCATAGTAAATGTAATGTTATAACTTTGTACACATCAAAATTCCAGAGGTTTCCAAATTAATTTTGTCTATTTCCCAATTTTCAGAAACAAGATTATTTAGCACATCTCTGTAAGTCTACTTTTGTTAAATGAACAAGCACAGAGCCCCCAAAACATGCCTGAGTGAGGCTGTTATTCAAATAATGCACCCTGAAGACAGGTGAGGAAGCACTATAGGGTTTATTGGCAGTAATTTGCATGCATGGAAACTATCAGTACTGACATTTACATTTTTGTAAACTAGTGTTAGTGTCAGAGAGATTTTTCAATAGGCTAAGCACATGTTTTGCATGTCAGAGTTCTTAGTTAGACCTTGGCACCTCCTGGCTGCCTAGGAAGTGTAGGACCGAGCTGCAGAGCACCGAACTGGAAAGAGAACCAGAGGCTTCTGCTATGCGTCTCTCGCAAAAATCAAAGGCAAAAAAACATTTCATGAAAATACTGAGTTTTTTAATCCAAAATGAGTTATAGTTGCAAAATGATTCATGAGTAAGTTTCAGGCATACACTGTTCCAACATCAATCCCATCACCAATGTCCACTTCCCTCCATCAATGTTCCCAGTCTCCTTTCAGCCTCTAGAGCAGGCACTTTCCCCCTCTGCCATTGCCCTACTGTTGCCTTGCCTGACTTAACCCCAATCCACTCACAAGCTTTCTAGTGAACAACAGTTCTGTTTTTCATTTTGGTTGCCTTTGGGGCTTGTCAGGGGCCCTGGCCAGCCATCCCCAGCACGAATAAGGGAGCCCCTAGATCTTGCCGGACTTTATCCTGCAAAAATAGAAGAGGAATGGACTTGGGAGAAACTATGCCTTGCCACTGCTAAGAAAGGAAAGAAAGAACTACATTGAGGCATCGGGGAGTTCTGGATAGCAGTGGTCTTTTTACTGAACACAGTTTAAGCCTTTTGTACAATATTTGGGTAGAGGGGGTACAAGCACACATCACCAGGTATTTGCAAGCTCCTGGGCCATTGCAACAGACAACAATAACATATTTAGCATTTGTAAGGTAACGATCATTGATATACATATTCTTGTGATCAGAAGACCAGGCACATCCAGCCTCACATAAGACGTAAATCATTTGCCTGCCAGTGTCCCATTGGATAAGCACAGATGTCTTTCATGTAGGTGTAAACTCTGGAGCATCCAGAAGCTCCACTGCCCTGATAACAGGGCCCATCTCTTGGCCCCGTCCCCTGGGCCTTATGGTGGTAAGCGCCAGTCCCCAATACTAGCTGCTTAGAGTCCAACAGGGGCTGAAGTTTCTTTATATCTCACATATAAATGAGATCATCCTGTGTCTATCTCTCTCCCTCTGACTAGCTCCAGTCAACATAATACTTTCAAGAACTATTCACAGCATTGTGAGTAGTTGCATCAGCAAGTTGCATCACCTTTTACTTTTTTTAAGGCCAAAATGTAGTTACAAAAACAATATAATTTTTTTTTAATACCAAGGAATTTAAATACATAAGGAACTTTAAATACATAAGGAATTTTTCTGTATTTTGGTAAATAAATTTTATTTAATTATTCAACCTATGATTAATAAATGAATTAAAAATAAAATAGAATTTAAAAAAGAATAGTATAATCAAATAGCATTAACTTGATTCATTATAACATCTTAAATGAAACATTCTTAATTCTAATTTTCCTTTTATGCATTTTTTTGAGTCACACCCAGTGATACTCATGGGCTATCCCTGGCTTTATGTCCTGTGATGCCAGGGGGAACTTATGGGGTACCTGGGATCAAAACAAACTCATCCATATGCAAGGAAAATGCCCTATCCTCTATTGCTGCAACCCCTCTAATACTTTTGTATTTGTTTTTTTTGTTGTTGTTGTTGTTTTGTAGCCACACCTGGGCATACTCAAGGGTTTCTCTTGTCTCTGAATGCAGTAATTACTTCTGGAGATGCTCTGGGATGAAGGGAATAGAAAATAGGTCAGCTGCATGTAAGGTAAACACCTACCCACTCTTCTATCTTTCCTGCCCCAGTTCTAATATTTTAATTTAATTTTTCATTTAATATTTCATCATCCAACACAAATCCCACCACCCCCCCATCCCCATGACAGCCCCTTCAGTTGGCACCAATTATATTGACAATAGCAGCCCATATATGACAATGGTATTGATAAACTCAACTTTATTTGCTGGTTTGCTATGGGCTAATCTGGTCTATTTCTGTTCTGGCATTGACCATCTGAATTTCTGGAACCTGGTTGGATTCACAAGTTTCATGTGCCACATGGCTGCCAAGCAGCTGTATGCCACCGGAAGAGCTGATAGCAGCTCTGCCCCATGTGAGAGTGACTCTGGATCAAAGCCAACAGCCCAGAGCAGTGTATGGGTGGGTCCACCAGGCATCCCAGAAGGGACAGAGGTGGGGGAAAGTGTCTCCAACTCCATCTCCATGAAAGCCCCATGACATTAGTTGCCGAGATCCACATACCTGGTTTGAAATTGGCTTCTCCCTAGGGTGGGGTTCTGATGAGCTGTGGAGTCCAGACGTTGAAAATGGCTTCATCATGGGGTGGGGATTCCTCTGCTTCTTCTGGTGGCAGGCCAGGGCCAGCACCTGCCCTCCCTCCTGGATGCCTCATGATCAGCCAACAGGGGAAGGGCAGGCAGCAGCTCTGCCCGTGTGTCCTTGTCTCTGGATCCAGCTCTAATATTCTTATCTAGTGAAATATTATGCATTTCACTTAACATATTGAAAGTGTATTTAATGCTATGTATGTTCTACTATGGAAGAATACTGACAATAATAGTTTTCATTCTAAGTTTAGACAAAATAAGACTGCCACTTGGTGAACCTCGTTTAATAAAGATATATAATGTGATCTTTGAATCTCAAAAACTCTGAAAACAGCAATGAATAAACTACCAGGCATATTTTTGCTTAATGACTAAAAATAAAAGAATAAAATTAGCCAGAAGGGGCCTAAGAATGATCAGGGACCTTGGTGATATTGGGCGTTTCTGTGCACATGTGAAAAATCAGCATCTTGAACTCAGGGTGTGCTGCCGTTACTAAGGTGACCTACTAATCAGTGACCACCAGCAATACACCAGGCATTTTAGGAACTATACACTGTAGCCCTTTAGACTAGCTCTTGAACAAATATTATCACTTTTTTCATCTAACTCAAATTTCTGAGTCTGAATATTCATATTACACTTATCAAATCAGATATCAATTTTTGTGGGAACACCCATTAACATAAACTATACTCCTTGCTTCAAGTGGAATAATAAATTTATCCTTATTTTCCAATAAATCCTTTATTTTAGCAGTTGTCACTGTGTCTCTTTAATTTTTTACCAGGCATGCCTACAGACGTATCAGGGTATGGCATGTGTTTAACAAGTTGCTGCTTATAACATTTAGCACTGTAAATATTGTATTTAATTTGATTCAGAGACAACAACTGATACACTGACATGCATTCTGAAGATGACATAATGAGCTTAGTAAATTCTTTAAAAAATCAGCTTAGTAAATTCTTGACTTGTGTGCATGTTTGTGAATTGCCTACTCAATAGTTAATGAGTATGTTTTAGCTTTTTTTTAATAATATCTAGCTATACTTTTTTATAATATCTAGTTATACTTGAATATACCTGTTGAAAAAGAAATGTTGTATGGGACTTAGGACATTGTACCCAGATACAGCTTGAGAGGTGCATCCAAACAAAATAAAAACCCAAAAATATGAGTTATTAATATTTTATATGTAAATATGCACAGTAATATGATTTTCCCAGCATTAATTAAATGCTTATAAATATGAGTATTTAAACAAAATCTCTTCTCACTAACATGATTTTAAATTGCATTTCTCATATAAATAACACAAGATAAAAGAATTTTAATTTGATATTGTTAATTAATGCAATTAGATATTGTTTCCATTCCAATTTTTTTTAATTACTTTTAAAGTATTTTTTATTTATGTGTCCATGTTTGATAACTAATATAAACTTTGCATGTGGGAAAAATTTTTGAATGTAACTCATGGGAAAAATATCATTCTAGGATTCTCTCTGGGAAACAATTGCTAGTACAGATAACATGAGAATGCCCTAGTTTCTAGGAGTTTCTCAAAATTCTATTTAAATATGCATTGGACCATAGCCCAAAATCCTTGGCAACCTTTATTGCTCACTGCTTCACATATCGCTGCATGAGTGAATGAAATACTTTTCAGCAATAATTACCATGAATGGAACAAATAGATCTTTAAAGTCCTCTGCAAAATGTTGCTTCTGGTATAGAACAGTGTGTCAGTTATATTTTAAAAATAGAGAAAGAAGGCACATTGATATGTATGTTATATTACTATTAACATTTTAATATTAAAAATTATGACCCCACTATACATGTTTTGCTTCTATTAACTTGTTTTTGCTTATATTATGGAATTTTTTTTAATTTTAAAAATCTATAAATATAGCCTAAGCTCTAATTTTGTCACTTTGCTCCAAGATGGGTAATAAAACAGGATAAGAACAATGAGAAACAAACTAATTTTACATCAAATGTCTGCAAATTATGTCAAATATGTCCTAAAATTAATCTTATATTTCTTATAGTAAAGGCTTTGGTTGACTTTTAGCACATTAGAAGACAAAAAAGTATGAAACCTAAAGATGAAAAAAATCATTTTATCCAGGTATTAGTGAGGCATTATAGCTATAGTGCACAATGTATATAAAAATATATTATAGTCTACATATTATATTTTTGTTTTGTTATTTTTAATAATAAAGTAGTTTTTGACTAATGTCACATATTTTAACTTTTATTTTGGGAATAACTAAACCAACCACCAATTGACCCACTGTAAAATTTTCAATTAATAAAAAATATATCTTATAATTAAGGCGAGGTACTATTTCAATGAATGTCGTGACTGATATTAAGATTATTAATGATATTAAAGACAAGCGTGTAGCTTGGTGCATGGAATTTTATTTCAAAGAAATTAAATTTAATCCATGCATGCCAACATTCATTAGACTCTACTCAGAATTAGTTTGATGTGACTCTAAAAAGATTACAGTCAAAGAGCATAAGGAAAAGAATACTTATCTGAAATAGATCAAACCTCCAAAATTTCCTAGGTTAAATGGAATATACTGAATGCAGCAGAAAAGGAATGATGTTCTAAGTTGTATTTTCTTAGTTCTTAGAAAATCAGTGAGTGTTTAGTAAGGAATTATCAGATGGTCTAACTAGATAAAATAGTTAATAAATAGTGTCATCACTAATAAAATGCAATACACTAGATATTCAGGATAGTGAGTTACAAAAAATAAAGCATTTCAATTCTGTTTTCCTTTTTTATATAGTGGTTTCACTTCAAATTTGCTATTTCCATAATGTCTCCCTTATAATGTGATAATGCTATAATATCATAAACACATGACAAATTGTGAAGAATGCTTAATATTATTATAGGAGATATATACTTAAATTTCTGTTTTTGCTTGGTAAGAAATTTTATATACAACAATCCAGCATATATCTTATAAATTGAGAATTTTGACACATTCTCAAAATATGAATAAGTTATATTCAATTATAAAATTCAGAGATAAATAATCCTTATTGTGTCTGATGAGATAACTCCTCATATATGCCTTTTTCATCTCTATCAGTGTGTGATTGCATTTGTGATATGTTCTAGATAAACAGATTTTTATACTTTAATGATATATATATTGCTATATATTTTTGTTCTAATTGAAGAAAAACAGTGACTCTCATGGTGTGGAGGTTCCTCTGGCTTCTTGCGAGGCTCTGCTAGGATGGTGGGACAGGGCTAGAAACCACCTTCCATCCCAGGTGCCTCGTGATCAGTTGGGCACAGGGAGAGCCGGTAGCAGCTCTGCCTCGTGTATGTGAGTCTCTGGATCAGGCATACCTGGGCTGGGCTTGTAAAAGACTGCAATTATTGATGAACTGCATGCGAGCTGGGCTTGTGATCAGCTCTTCTGCTGGTTGGAGCTCTGATGAGCCTCACAAGAAGCCAGAGGAACCCCCACACCACGTGGAACACCATTTTCCACATCCAGAATTCCCAGCTCATCTGAGCTCCACCTAGCAGAAGAACTGATCACAAGCCCACCTCGCATGCAGTTCATCAATAATTGCACAAGATGAGAGGCGACTACAAGAGTACCCCACCCATATGGCAGAGCCTGGTAAGGTACCCATGTCGTATTTGAAATGCCAAATACTAGTAACAATTCTAGACCTCATTCCCATGACCTGATGGAAAGGTTTGAGGATTTTCATGTTCCTGGAGCGAGCAGATGTCCTTGGGCAACAGTAAAATGTGATAGGACATATAGAGATGTTATTTGTGCCTGCTCGAGCAAATTGATGAACAACGGGAAGACAAGTGACAAGTGACAATTGAAGAAAAACAATTGGGGGGGGGTGCAGGCAGGTGGAGAACTCCTTGTGTGTGGTCAGTACTTTTCTTGGCATCAGGTTCTGTGCTCTTAGATTAGGCCTGACAGTAATCTGGGCATCTTAGATGAAGTTGTAGATCGAACAACATCAGTCACATGAAAGAAATGAGCTTTAATTCATTTTGAATTCTTTATGTCTTAAAAATAAATTTAATTTAAAAAGCCATCTTTACTGGATAAAGAAATTGTAGTACATCTACACAATGGAATACTATGCAACTGTTAGGAAAAATGAAGTTATGAAATTTGCCTATAAATGGATGGACATGGAAAGCATCATGTTGAGTGAAATTAGTCAGAAGGAAAGAGAGAGATATAGAATGACTGCATTTATTTGCATGACATAAACATATCAGGTGGTCTTACCAAAAGTGGAAATTACCGGAAACGTGTGGGAGTCAGAGGTTAGTTAAGACAGAGAAGGGAACATGTGTGAATAAATGCTGAAAGGGCTGATACCAACCTAGAACTGAACATTAAATACAGGCAAAAAAAAAATGCACATGATGGTCTCGTCTCTAAGTGTATGTAGTGCAACCCACAATGTGTAAGAGAAGGAGAAAAGAGAGAGAGAGAGAGAAAAGAGATAAAGAACCTGCCATTTAGGTAGGCTATGGGAGGGGGAGGGATTTGGGGACATTGGTAGTGGGAAATGGGCACTGGTGGAGGGCGGGGTGCTGGAACACTATGTGACCAAAACCTCTAAACATGAGAAACGTTGTTATTGTATATCTCACGGTGGTATAATAAAATGTTTAATTAAAAATAAATAAAATAAAATAAATCTTTGGACTTTGTTTAATGGGACAATTTAAAACTTTATTCAAATAGTGGTTAATGATTCCTGAAAGAATATAATCTAATAATAATTTAATAGTCTTCTGAATATTGCTCTTTTAAAAGTTGGAGAATTTTTTTTTTCTTTTTTTGGGAGGTCACACTTGGTGGTGTTCAGGGGTTACCCTTGATTGTACAACTCAGTAATTACTCCTGGTTGTGCAAGAGGGACCATGTGGGATACCAGGGATTGAACCCGGGTTGGCTGCATGCAAGGCTAATGCCCTACCTGCTGTGTTATCAATCTGGCCGGGAGAGTGCTTTTAAATCCCTTTTGTGAATATTTTGTGTCTATGTCCAATTGTTAATGCATCAGTGCTAGTTGCATGGTAGTCTATATGCCAAGGATATCATTTGATACAAGATGATTTTGCATCATCCTAACTCCATTGGAGTGAATGTTAGTATGTTAGAAACTGTCGGGCGCCCCCCCCGGGGTCCCGACAGTGCCGGGAAGCGAGTTCCCTTCTACCTCCGAAGCGGGCGAGGAATGGATGAGCACTCAGGGATCCGATGAGGTTTTAAAAGACTTTACTTATCACAGGTTCAGGCATACAAATCAGCAAAGGAAAAACCCGATGCTTAGGATTCCAGGCTAGAACCCCAGCCACGTGTAGGCCAAGATGGCAACCACCACGTGTGAAACTTCCAAGGGAATAATCGCTCACAAGGCGAAATCCCACTGGGAAGAAGAAGCCTGGGAGAGCGGGAACCGGCTAGTTTATACCCCCAGCAACTCAGACCTTCCTCCCATTGTTATGGAAAGCAGGGAGGGTCCAATGCCCTTAGGTAGTCCCTCCCTGCATCTCACCTAGGGCCTTTACTGTGCTAATGTTTTGAGCCGGAATGCCTTTGAAATGTAGAGAAGGGGGTTTCTG
Organism: Cryptotis parvus; assembly: GCA_021461705.1. NCBI lineage: Eukaryota > Metazoa > Chordata > Mammalia > Eulipotyphla > Soricidae > Cryptotis > Cryptotis parvus. Next base: position 53,121 of record JAJIBD010011988.1, read on the forward strand.
AGATGGCATGTCACTGTACCAAAGATCAACACCAATGCCAGTTAAATATTTCTCCAAGCCTTCACAAGTCTCCTCTACTTCATTGTAGTTTTATATTTTATCAGGGAGCCATGCTTGTTTGTTTGGAAGCAAACAGCATTTCTCTCTGGTCTAATTACTTAGGTGTCCTTACGTGGCCAGGCTAATATGCTGGTAAGATCTAGCTAGTCCCACGATGATTGTGATAGCATGGGAGAATATTTATACCAGCTAGTACAGCATACATGGTCAGATAAACTGCCACATTTAGACTACCCCCTTATCTACGGAGTGATCTGCGGGAGGCAATCCAGAGCAGATGCAGCGGCCCTTAGGAGTCCTGCAACAAGAAACGATAATCAAGTTTATATGAATAAACAGGGTCTCAGTAAAAAAATACTAATAAGTAATTTGAAAGATGTGTACATATATAAACACGTGTCCACATGATGGTACTCAAACATCTTCTTAAAAATATACCTACGGTCAGAGTGAAAGTATGGTGATCCTGAAGCACATGTGATCTCTTAAGCACTCCCTGAACAAACGTGGTTTGGTATAAAAAATAAAAAGATAAGATTTTAAAACGAAAGTTTAGAATTGCTAACATAGAGATATCAAGAGAATAGGATTCTCTACTCATTCTTTTACATTAACAGCTCTTTTGATTTTATTTTAAACCTGCGCATAAATCTCTTTGTGTTGTTCATTTTATTAAATGTATAACTCTTGACTCTCAGAAGCGGGTAAAACCTCCTGCACAACCACAGTCATTCTCAAGGTCTGGACTGCAAAGCTTGCCAGAGCCCCACTCAAGACAGAAGCCACCTTCAAGCCCAGGTCTGTGGGATTCCATGGAAAATTCACCAGGCTTCCATGGAGCTAAAGCTGGCCCCCTCCCCCCCACCTCAGCCCCATTCATAAAGGCATGGTGGGCCTGCCCAGAACTGCTGCTGGTGCTTTCAGCTAGAATTCAGGTACACATGTGCAAGACGGAGTTGCTGCTTGCTCACCCTGTGCTACTCTGATGGGGCGTCCTAGAAGGGGGCCTGGTTCTGGTTCTCTCCCTGTCCACCAGACAGAATCTCAGAGGATGGAAAACCTGGTGCACAAAACCGCAGCCATTCTCAAGGTTTTGGTCTCCACAGCTCATCACAGCTGCAGCCCCATGGAGTGCAGCTGCAACGTGGCTGCGTGATATCTCAAAACAGGGTATGCTAATCTAACAGGTACCCATCACATTTCATAGAAACACAAGTGTGTGGACAAGATGAGTGGTCTTTGGGAACATATCAAAAATTTCCTATAGAGTCGGCTCAAATGGCACAATGGAGGTTTAGGAATTTCCACTGATTTTTCTAAGACCATATTCACCCACTGTATTTAGAGAGGTGGCTCCAACAAGCTATACAGAATAGATTATTCAGTGTGTGTGTAGGAAAGCTCAGATAGAGGTTGAGATAATGTGATATAAGTGTTGTTCATGGGTGCAGTGGTAGTTTGTCTGGGGTTGACAGTAGAAATTCTCTGTGTACTGGAAACCCAGAAAGTGAATCCAAAAAAACAGAATTGGCCAGACGCCCACACAACAACCCAGAAAAAAGCCACAATTTTATAAGTACCATTCCTTTATGTGGGCTGTAATGATCAACATATCTGTGCCTGCTAAGGGGGTAGGCAGGGAATGGGGATTGGGGGGTAGGTGGGAAAGCATGGGTCTCTGATGGTAGTGGGGGCACACTGGTGTTGGGATTGGTGCTGAATGATGAATCTTTCTAACAAAGTATTGTGAAAAACTTTACACTTTGTACCCCCAAGGTGTTTAAATTTAAAAAAAGGAAAAATTGGAAAAATAAAAAAAATAAGTGTATGATTATTTTTAAAATAGATTGCATAAAGTAAGTACTTTATACCCCTCTTATTTATAAAGATACAAAAAGAAAGGGAAAAATAAATATTTTCTGAAATTTGGACTCATTTGCATATTTCTTAAATAAGAAATAAAAATAATTCCTGAATTAAACTTTTTGATAGAATGTTTAAAGCATAATTATAATATAATCAAAAATACTTAAAACATGTATATCTAGGAAAGTTTTGTATATTAGAAAAAGTAAAATATTCATTCAATGATCACAAAATCAGTATTATAAAAATTTGCATTCTTCATATAAAACAAAAATAGCACTTGAAATAATTTATTCAGGCAATAAAATTACAAACTCATTTATAGTATCTGTGCTTTATATGAAAAATATATATAAATACACAAACATACAAACATGTTTTTTTCCCTGTGGGAATCTAATATTAAACTTCTTATTGGGATCTGAAGAAATTGAATCATATTTGAAGTTTAAGGGACGATTTTAGACCTAAAGCATATATAACTTAATACTCAAATGAGTTGAATGTTAAAAATAAAAGTTATTGAAATTCATGTGAACTAAAAAGCCAGTTACTTTCACATTGCCCAAATTAGGTCATTTCTCAAGAAACTAATGATTTTTAATACCATTTTAAAAAGCTGGATATTGGAAGGCAAAATATAATACATAAAATTATATTCAAATGTAGGTATTTACTTCATACAATATATTAAAATTTATTTTAAGACAGGTCCAAGATTAAGAAAACTGCTAAAGAAGTGAGCAGCATTGTAAGAATTTAAAGTTATGATAGCTCTGTTTAAGCTTAGCACAACAATGATTTGGACAGACTTTTATAGTTTTCCATTTACATTAATCACAAGACATCTGTAATCCGCATCACCCTTTCAGATTTATATACCCAAGGAATATATATTATAAACAAATAAAAATCCCAAAGTGCAAATTAGGAACACAAATGTGACTTTTTAAATTCACATGCATTAGTTATTTTGAAGTAGATTTCCTCACTGTGAATCATTTTAATCTATCTCTTGTGAAACTCTGGTCACAATGACATTTAAAAGAGAGTCCCTTAGTATTCATTACTTTATATGAATAAAGAGGTTACCTTTGGCAAAGTAGACCCTTTCTCAGTCTTAGTAACTGAAAAAAGAATTTACACATCAAAGGCTGAGTAACCCAAATAGATTAGAGCTTTTCAATGCACCCTTATTAAGGGACAGGTGATCTAATCAGTTAAACCAATGTGAACTTTAGTCTGACCTTGAAAATAAGCAGCCTGTCTACACTGCCCACAGGATAAGCTAATTTTATCATTTGTGTGTTGGGAAATAATGAAAGAACTATGAGCAGAAATACATGAGTGGGGTAGTGTATAATGATTTCCTCTCAAATGCATGAAGATAAAATAGTTACTGTTATTTGGCATTTCTGAAACCTCCTCTTTTGAATGATGACCTTACATTAATCAAATTCAATATCCTTCTATGGCTCCCGTTTCACTTCCTGTGACACAGTTATCTAAGACCTGGACAAAGAGAATCCAGATCAGAACTCATTCTTAAGTGATGTATAGATTTTGTTTGTTTGTTATTTGTTTTTTCTTAAAGACCTTTTCTCTGCACTTAACTTAGAAGAAGGAAAGCAGTATAAAAGGGAAACTGTGCAGGAACAAAAGCCAGCACTTTCCATGTTCTCTGTGAATTTGTATACATTATGAAAACTTCATGAACCAGAATTTGGAGTGTCCTTATTTTCAGATTTCTTTGTCTTCGTTATCTCAATGAAAGTGTCTCTCAATTGAGACATGAATAATTAAATAGAGGGAGAGTCACATTTATATAAGGTGTACATTCAAAGAGATAGTTGCGCTCACAATCACTGGACTTGGTAAGTTTGTTATTCTTTTGAACTAAAGATAATAGCTTTACTAAATTCCTCATTACATATTTTGAAACAGAAGAAGAGAATACAAACGTGAAAGCACTTTGAAGTTTACAATATCATATGTATTTCTCTTGTTTACGATGACGCTTATGACTGCTTATTTTTTAATCATTTCATTAATGGTGATAATTCAACTGAAAACCAGTTGCCATCCACTGATCTTAATATATGGAAAGTATACTGACATTTATATGAACTGTTGACATTCACTGATATGAATATATAAGAAATGTGCTTTGTTTAGGGGAAGAAAAATAGAACATGTGATTGAAGTTCAAACTTGATTTCTTATACAAACATATTCAGTGCAAACAAAAACTAATATGACAGTTGCATAGTCTTCCCCCTTTTTTAAAAGAGGTCATCAGAGTTAATGAATGAATCAAAATGCTTGTCATGAGAACATTATCACTATATTGGTTCAATCCTGCCTGAACCTGATCACCGTGACTCTATAGATGTGGAATCTTGAGATGAGAACTAATTATATTTAGTATTTTGGGGATACTAAATATAATTACAGTAACGTATTTACAGGAAAATTTTCCCAGCTTCTAAATATGAAAGAGCAAATAATGTTTATAGATGTCTGGTGGCAGTATAAAAAAATCTGTTAGTTGTATCTAACTTAACTTAAATTCTTAAAATAGGAAAAGAAAAAGAAATTAAAATACATGTAAATATATTCTTATTTTTTAAATAAAAACTCTTTACAGATAAAATAATTTATTAAATAAAATGTATTTATAGAAGTATTTTTTAACTGTTTTTGAGGACATGTGCATGCATATGAATATGATGCCATATGATGAATTAATTATGTGTACTTTATGTGTTTATGAGAATAAAATGAAGGGGAAATTCTCTCTTATAAAAATTAAAATGTTCCTTATTTAGTGGTTATGAATTTTCTCCAAGAATCATTTTTTTCTGAGATTTACCACTCTTTTTAATTTAACATTTATATGGAAAATAACAGTGAGCCCTAGAGAAAGTTAACAAATAGAGCTAATAAAAGATTATTTACCAGAAAGAGAATCATCACATATAATAGAAAGAAAATAGGAGAATTGTTAATGTAAAGACTGAATAATTATATCCAAAGAAGTTGAGTTTCAGGGGGAAAAAAGAACCAAATAATTATTTTGTTAATTTCCTTGGAGTTCACTTCTGGCTATGATCAAGTGTTACTCCTCTCTCTGAGCTTGGAGACTATTTCTAGTTGGACTCGGGATCATATGAGGTACCATGGAATGAATTTGGGTCAATAACATGCAAGGCAAATACCTTAAATGCTATACTACTCTCCAATTCCCTATACATACTCTTTAAAGTTAGCACTCCCAAATATGTAGGGTGTACTGAAACTGTTTTTGCTTTTAATTGACAATTGGAAGATGGGGATTGGAAGCTGTAATGCACAGACAATTTTCATACCTTTAGCATTGAAATAAAATTATTTGTTTTAAAATTTACATATAAGTGTTTTCTGATCTATGTCTAGGCTCTGGGATCAGAGTCTTAAGCTTTTGAACATAAGGGACCTGAAGATTTCATTGTCATACAGAAGTTGTAGTAGTTAAGGATTCATTTCTAGATTTCTTCACTACTGGAGAAAAATAACTTAATGAGCAATTCCATTTGATCTCAAATAGTCTGTGATAAAAATCTTTTTTAAA
>JAJIBD010011989.1:0-55273 GCA_021461705.1 Cryptotis parvus
GTTTAATCACCTTTTTGCTTTTTGGGTCACACCCTACGATACTCAGAGGTTACTCCTGGCTCTGCACTCAGAAATTACTCCTGGCGATGCTGAGGGACCATATGGGGATGCCAGGATCGAACCCTGGTCTGCGGCGTGCAAGGCAAACGCCCTACCTGCTGTGCTATTGCTCCAGCCCCTGTTTAATTACTTTATATTCATCACTTTCTCTTACAAATGCCTGACCTTGCAGCAAGGAGAAAGTTTCCTTCATTTGAGGAAATTCAGCCTTTCCCGAGAGATTAGCTGAGCTTCTTAAATTGCACTTTGTTGCTGAAAATAGTTTTCTTTTCTTTTTTTTGACCACAACCCTCAGTGCTCAGGGGTTACTCCTGGCTCTGCGCTCAGGAATTATTCCTAGTGGTGCTTGGGGGACCCTATGGGATGCGGGGATCGAACCCGGGTGAGCTGTGTGCAAGGCAAACGCCCCCTCCCGCTAGACTATCGCTCTGGCCCCCAGGAGTGATTTTCTTTCAGGCCACATCGCGTGGTGCTCAGGACTTATTCCTGGCGCTGCATAGGGCCCCTGTTGGGTGCGGGGTCAAACCTGGTGCCGCCGTGCACGGCAGGCACCTTTCCCGCCGTGCCGTTGCTCTGGGCACGGTGCGCGGTCCTTTGTCCCTCGTTGTCAAACTCAGATGCCACCAGGCTGTGTTGCCGTTGGAGAAAACCCCAAACTAAACCAGACACACCGTAGGGTGTTACCTGGCAGGAAGCAGTGAGTGCTCAGGCTGGTCTGCGGGTTCTGGCGCCGTCCTGGGCGCTGTCTCTTCCTGCAGGCACCAGCGGGTGATCCCTGAGCACATGGTTGGCAGCAACCCCCAAGCAACTGGTGTGCTCCCCCCCATAATAGAAAGGGGAAAACAATAAGCAAAGCATTTTCTAGCCTAGCCAGCCGTGCGGAAGGTGTGACGGGCGTGGGAAAAGGCCGCCGTTGCAGCTGATGGTCTGGGAAGAGCGGAAGCAGGGTCGGGAGAGAGCAGGTCTCGGGGTTTGGAGGTGAACGAATGCCTGGGACCCTGGGCAGAGCCGGGGGACCAGAAGGGGGTGCGTGTGTGACGCCCCTCATCAGCCAGACCCGCGGCCGCTCCAGCTCCAGACCTCCCTGATGCAGCCTTCACGCAAATGTTCCGTTGCTCGCGTGGAGGAACGCGCTAATGCTGGTGTTGGTTTCCACAGGCATCTGGGTGTGCACACACGTGAGGAGCTGGTTCTACTCTCAGACAACGCCGAAGCAGCTCTGAAACTGAGGGAGGAGGGAGAAAGTTAGTCCTGGGGAGGGCCAAGCCGGTAGTGCCCGGGGGTTGCTCAGAATGTGTTGGGATCACTCCCAGTGGTGCTCAGGGACTATGGGGTGTCAGGAACCAGCCGGGCTTCTGGGCAGGGCGTGTGCTCCGGCCGGTTGGGCTCTTCTCGCTCTAGCTCAGGAGACTCCAGTTCTCTGTTTTTCTGTACAGGCCCTGGCGGGCGGAGCCAGTGGACAGGAAGTGTTGAATTCAAAGCTAAACCGTAGGGGTCTGGGCGATATGATTAGGGGCTGAGGCTTGATTTGTAACTGGGAGGCCAGGAACGGTCCCCAACGTCGAATGACTGCCCCCCCCCCCGCCCCACACTGCTGGGAGCTGCTCCTTACCACCAAGCAGGAGTAACTGTAGCATATGGACTCCAAAGCAAAGCAAAACAAAACAGAAAAGAAAAATCTAAAGAATAAGTCCATTAAAGAAATAAGCCACGGGGGGCCAGGCTGATTGTGGCCGCGGAGAGGGTGATTCTCCTTGCATGCGGCTGACGGGGTTCCATCCCAGCACCCCCAAGATCACAGGAGTAACCCTGAGCATCACCGGGCATGACCCCCAAACAAAACCCCGAGAACAAGTCATCTGTGACGTCATGACCTGTGTTCTTGGTACTTTCTGCTTTTACAGATGGAAACAAGTACCGTATTTGAATATTTATTTGATCACACTGGCTGTGCTCAGGGCTCTGTGTGTTACTGGGTACTGACCCCCACCCCGCCAGGTGTGCACCCCAGCCTGTGACGGTTTTCTCACGCTGATGTTTCTTTTCAGACTCTTCTTCTTCTTCTTCTTTTTTTTTTTTTTTTTTTTGCTTTTTGGGTCACACCCGGCGACGCTCAGCGGTTACTCCTGGCTCTGCACTCAGGAATTACTCCTGGCGGTGCTCGGGGGACCGTATGGGATGCCGGGGATCGAACCTGGGCGGCATGGGCGGCTGCGTGCAAGGCAAACGCCCTACCCGCTGGGCTATCGCTCCGGCCCCACTTTTCAGACTCTTCTGCCCAAAGGTGTCAGCAGCGGCAGGAACCACTTTGACCGTCTTGTTGTCAACACTTCTGGGCCAGTGAACTCCCCAGCCTTGGCGGGGGCTTTCAAGAGTCTCTGCAGTGTAATAATTTCTCACTAAAGGAGGGTCGTGCTCGCTGTCCCGGCCACACTGGCATTTCGGGCCCTAGGCAGGCTCAAAGCTCTGTCCTGCCCACCTGCCACCGCCCCTCCTTCCTGGTCCTGCCGGCTGAGCACTGCACAGGGGAGGGTGGGTTCGAGATGTTCGTGCTGTTCTGCAGGGACCAGAGCTTAACTCTTTCACCTGGGATTAGCTGGTTTTATGTCTCAGAACTTGAACTCTTAAAAAACATGGTTATTTTTTGCTTGCCAGTTTGTGTGTGTGTGTTTGGGGGTGAGAGGCGTTGTCACACCTGGCAGTGCTCGGGCTTATCTGCTCTGCTCAGGATTACTCCTGGACGGGTTAGGAGGACCCTTGGGGTGCTGGCGACTGATGAGGGGCGTCCACGTGCCAGGAAAGCGCCTTCCCGCTCTGCCACCTCCCGGCCCCGGGAATATTATTCAGCAGAGTATCAGTACCTCAGTTAGGGACTCGGGTCGGAATAACATAAAGCTGGGAATGATCTGCAAGCACAGAAAAGCCAAGCACAGGGGGTTTTCTTGGAAATGTCAGATGTTTATTTTTAACCTCAACTAGCTTTCAGTTATTCAGAGTGACTGCCCCTATAGTGAATGAAAAGAAAATACTTGTCCTGGGGTTAGAGGTGCCCAAACACTTCGGCTCTTCACATTCTTTGCCCATTCCTTTGGGAAGGCAGCCGTGGACTAGAACTGCCCACCTCTCCGCCTCCCCCTCCCTTTCCCTGCCCCCTTCCCTCCTCTCTCCCTCCCCCCTCTCCCCGCTGTCCAGGGCTTGTCCATTTGGCGGTGGAGTGCTCAGTCAGGTGCATTCCAGGGGTGGGGGGTTGTACATGTGATCTGTGGGGTGGTGACAGGCTTCGAAGCCAAAACTACTTGTCTTCAGGGCAGGCTCTGTGACCCCAGCTACACCCCAGACCCTCCCACATGCGGACTGTGTCCAGCCCCGGGACTCAGCGCCTCCAGCCCAGCACCGTCTCCTGCTCTTGGGAAATGCTCACCCAGCGCCTCTCATGAATCAAACCCAGATCGGTGGCGTGCAGGGCCAGCGCCCGATCTGTCCACTCTGGCTCCAGTCTCTCTCTCTCTCTCTTTCTTTTTTGTTTGCTTTTTTTGGGTCACATCCGGCGATGCTCAGGGGTTTCTCCTGGCTCTGCACTCAGGAATTACTCCTGGCGGTGCTCAGGGGACCATATAGGATGCCGGGGATCGAACCTGGGCCGGAAAATGCCCTCCCGCTGGGCTATCGCTCGGCCCCAGCCTCTCTTTTTTAGGCCACACCTGGCTGTGGCTTGCTCCTGACTCTGTGTTCAGATCACTCCTGGCAGGCTTGGGGGAACCATATGGGGTATGTCGGTGATCGAAGCGGATCAGCGTGCAAGACGATCACCCTTACCTGTGTACAGATACTAGGGTAGCGCCCTCCCGCTATGCTATTGCTACGGCCCTGGACTGAGTCTTCCTGAGGCTGTGTTCCAGCTTTGCCTGGGAAGATTCTGTCGGCCTGAGTGTCCACACAGAAGAGACCACAGAGTTGTGTCCACACAGAAGAGACCACGGAGCTGAGTGTCCACACAGAAGAGACCACGGAGCTGAGTGTCCACACTGAAGAGACCACAGAGCTGCGTGTCCACACTGAAGAGAACACAGAGCTGAGTGTCCACACAGAAGTGACCACGGAGCTGAGTGTCCACGCAGAAGAGACCACAGATATTTGTTTGCTCTTGTGGCCGCAGGAGTGTTCTGGCACATAGTATGTGTCCAAACAACTGTTTCAGTAGTGAACAGATGAGATTTTTGGGATAGAGCACGTTGCTTCACGTGGTGTATTGTGTTTTCTTAACCCGATGGGCAGAGATAGTTGCAGATTATATTTCAGGGTTGGGGGTGGTTTGCCACACTTTCGGTGGTCTGGGACCATAAGGTGCCAGGGATCAAGCCTGGGCCTCTGGTTAGGGGCCGGAGAGATAGTTCAGTGGGCAGGGCATTTGCCTTGTATTGGCTGTCCTGGGTTGGGTCCCAGCACCCCGTGTGACCCCCTGAGGCTGCCTGGAGTCAGACCTGAACTTGGAGCCAGCAGTCAGCCCTGAGCAACGTGGGGTGTGCCCCCATACAAACAAAAAGCAAACCTGGGACTCTGGTGGAGAAAGAAGACATACTAACCCTTTAAGCTTTCTTCCTGGCCCGTGGACATCTTCTTAGAGGGAAATTAGGTGTTATATCCTTGTCATATTCCCGTGGCGGTATGCGAGATGGGCATCTAGCCAATATTAGTGATGGAGGTTTTAGACAGATATGTATTTTATTTTCGAGGTACTTTATACCTTTGAAAATAAAATGCATATTTATTTAATATTCGATTTATATTTTACAATATTAATTATTTTCTGTGATACATATAAAATAGTTTATATCTATATAAATAAAATTCCTCCCCCCCAGGTGTGAAGTCTTTTTGACAATCAATACTCAATCCATACTTGAGTATTAAATGATACCCATTTTCTGAAGAACGTTTCATGTTTTCAATGGGAACGGACAGGAAGTACATCAGTCACAGAAAAGTAATAGTTCGATATGTCAGGTAATAGATTTTTCTATCGACTTCACTTTCTCTCTCCTAAGTGTTTTATCTCCGGCTGGCAGAAGCTTCTGAGGATCTTTTAAGTTTCTCTAACCCAGAAACTCACCGCACCCACCCCGGGCCCGCAGTGTAAACTCGCCCTTAGCTGAGTTCTGGTATATCCCAGAAGCATGAGTAGAATGTGACAGAAATAGCCGCTTCCCCGCGACAGGAATAGAGCCGGCCCGGGCAGTGCCCCCGCCCGCCCCCGCCCCGGCTTAGGTATTGAAACACTCCTGTTTTCCGTTGGCGCTTTTTCATTCCTTGCGAGTGTCTCAGCAAACAGCACATTGTTTAGTTTTGCGGGTGGGGGCTGGCCGGGAACAAATTCAGAGCCTCTGACCCGTGGCCCTGGTAAGTTAATTGGGCCCCACGTTTCCAGGCAGGAGTGGACCAGCCCAGCGCCTCCTTGCCTGGTGGATGTCCCTGCTCGAGGTGCCCAGTTGTGGCCGGGCTTTCCCCTTACTTTACTTTTTTCCCCGCTTTTTTGGGTCACACCTGGATGATGCTCAGGAATTGCTCCCTGGCAGTGCTCGGGGACCGAACCCAGGTTGGCCGTGCACGAGGCACACGCCCTCCCGCTGTGCTCCAGCCCCCAGCCCCCAGCCTCTTACGTTTCTTACATTTTCCTGATGGCTAATAGAGTGGAAGATCATTTCATCCGGAAGCTTCTCACGCTGTCCGTCCTCTTTCCTCCTGGCTGTCTCATCTTTTCTCCTCCAAAGCTCTATTGAGAAGCCCATTGGAGCTGTATGGGATAGACCAGGGTCCCTGATTATGTTATGGAACTAATCTATGGGCAAGGTATTTCTCTGCGTCCTTTCTTTGTGCCTTTGTGACGTAATAGTGTTCTGAAGATCTCATGTTGTGTGTTGCAGATGTTAAAGCTGTTGAGTTTTATGTGTTGGTTCCATCGGGTCAATTCCAGGCTTAGTTTCTTCTCTCCCTCTTCTTACCACTTGGGTGTCAAACCTGGGCTGCTTGGCCCTGTAAATTATTTTAAAATTCTCTTTTTATAGGGACCAGAGTGATAGCACAGCAGGTTGGACACTTGCCTTGCACTCAGCTGCCCAGGTTTGATCCTCGACATCCCATATGGTCCCCCAAGCACCGTGAGGAGGAACCCCTGAGCACTGCCAGGAGTTTGAGCCCTAAAGAAAAGGAGCCCCTTTACCCATATGCTCCCGTGACTCCCGAGTCACTGTCCAGATGTCACTGGGGAGATGACCCTTAACAGCACAGGCTGCCCAGGGAGCAGCTGGGGTGCTGCTGGCCGGTCAGCCAGAGGGTCAGCTCCAAGGGTGACTAGCCCTCGGGAACTCTGTCTCTGAAGCTGATTTGAATGCTCAGATTCTGTGCTCAGCTCCAGCCCCTGGACAGTGAGTAACAGTGTGGGGCAGAGAGTTGGGTCCCTGGTTGTGAAAAGAAACACTGATTTTTTTTTTTCTTTTTGGGTCACACCGGCGATGCTCAGGGCTTACTCCTGGCTCTGCACTCAGGAATCACTCCTGGCGGTTCTCAGGGGACCATATGGGATGCCGGGATCGAACAACCCAGGTCAGCCGAGTGCAAGGCAAACGCCGCCCTGCTGTGCTCTCGCCTCCACTCAGGCCCCACTAATGTGTTTTTATCACCCTTTTAATCAGTTAATCAATTAATGGATTAATTTTTGGTTTGTTTTGGTCGAGGCAGTTTCCTGCTCCTCTGTACTGTCTCTCCGGCTCCTTTACTTAAAGCTGAGTGAGGGGCCACTTAAGTGTCTGGAAGGTGTGTGCAGGGGTGAGGGGCCACTTAAGTGTCTGGAAGGTGTGTGTGGGGGTGAGGGGCCACTTAAGTGTCTGGAAGGTGTGTGCAGGGGTGAGGGGCCACTTAAGTGTCTGGAAGGTGTGTGCAGGGGTGAGGGGCCACTTAAGTGTCTGGAAGGTGTGTGCAGGGGTGAGGGGCCACTTAAGTGTCTGGAAGGTGTGTGCAGGGGTGCTGAGGGGTTCCAGGTGCAAGGGCCGTGAAACCTTTTCTCTTTTGCTACCAGATTTTGGCATTGTTTTCCTCCCACTGACACACCTGGGAATATTTATAGAGCTCAGAAGTTTCAAAACTTAAAAATCTAATGGGAGGCGATAGTGCAGTGAGCAGGGTGTTTGCCTGGTATGCGACTTAACCGGGTTTAATCCCAGCACCCTGTACGGTCCCCCAAGCACTGCCAGGAATAATTCCTGAGTATAGAGCCAGGAGTAACCCCTGAGCACTGCCAGGTGTCACAGAAACAAAGCAAACAGAACACCCCGCATACACACGTGCACGCATCGCACACACAAGACCAAAACTGTCTTGTCCTTTTGGTTATTTTGTTTTGTTTACTCCTGGTGGTCTCAGGGGATCAAATGGGATGCCGGGGATCGAACCCACGTGAGCCACATCCAAGCCACATGCCCTCCCCACTGTACTATCACTCTAGGTCCCTCATTAAAAGTTTATGTTGGGGACTTTGCTCTTCTCATCCTTGGATAAAAATAAGAGCTTTTGTAATGTTCTCCTCTCAGAAAAAAAATCGTTTTGTTTTTTCAGCTTATGGCTCTCAGGAAATCCCTAGAGTTTGGGGGATTCTCAGCTAGGTGCTGGGGCCCTCAGGGTCCGTGTAGTGCTGGGGAACCAGACCGGGGCTCAGGTCCAAAGCCTGTCTCAGCCCTCTGAGCCCCCAGCCTGAACAGCAAGTTCCAAATCGGCGTATGTGGGCTGAGAGGATCGTTTCTGCTTGTTGCTCCTTTTTGGGGAGAGGTGGGCCACACCCAGGGGTGCACTGGAGCTGCTGTGTGTGGGGGTGTGTGTGTGAGTGTGGTGAATCCCAGGGCACCTTGGGGGACCATACGGTGCCAGGGGTCAAACCCTGATCTCTGCCGGAGAGGTCAGCACCTTAACACCTTTAACTCGGGTCCTTGTTTGTAGCTTTTACTGTAGTCCAGGAAACTGAAGTGTTCTGAGAACTCTCCTGTGGTCTAGAAGCTTCTAAACTCTTCTGGCGGTTGCCTCCTTGTTCTTGGGGTGCGGGGATCGCTTAAGTTTTTACCAGCGGGGCCACACCTGGCAGTGTTCAGTCAGGGCTTATTTCTGGCCCGCACTCAGGAATCACCATACGGAGTTTCAGGGGTCGGACTCAGGTCTGCCCCCACGGCAAATGCCCTCCGCTGTCGCCTCTAGCCCAGATTGCCGCTTCTTCCAGAGATAGATTCCAGAGCGTTTTCCACGCTAGATCTCATTCACTCTGTTTCCAGGAGTGCCCAAATGCCCCCGCCCCTGCATTTCAGGAGGCACCTTTGCGGGTCCCGGCGTGCACGGCCCCCCAAGTCTTCTCTCTGGGCCTTTCCAGCTGTGCCAGCGCGGCCTCCTTCCTGCCCTTTTCCACAACACAGCGATTGTGTGACAATCGGCAGACGCGGTGACTCCTAGCTTCTGGGGCTCTCGCATTCCTGATATTCTGTCCTCATGCATGGCGGCTGCCTCGGCTTCAGCTGGAGCGTCTCCCTGAACATACCGTGATATTTCGTGTTTTGTTATACCGCGTGATAAAATCTCCCTGACATGGCCACATCCAAGCCCGCGAGCCGCCACCAGGAGTGTCCTGCCACCGGGCCTGTGGGCTGACGGCCCGGGTATTGAAAAAAGTTCTGATGAAAAAAATAAACTTCCCCCAAGATTGTTTGAAACGCCGAATTTTCATCCTGTGTTTGTTTATGTTCCCACCTCGGTGCTGGAGTGCAGTTGCTAGAAATTGCTAGAAAGGCTGACGAACACGGAATTTGTTAGCGTTTTCGTTTCACAGAAAAATGGACGTCGATTGCGAAGGTGCCAGCATTTGTCAGTGGCGGCTGGGTGGGGGTGGTGCGTAGGGGCCACGTGCTCTGTTGGGATCGAACCGGGGCCGGCTACATGCAAGGCAAGTGCCCCCTGCACCCTCTCTGGGCCCTGAACCTTTTGTTGTTGTTGGTTTTTTGGACCACATCCAGTTGTGTTCAGGGCTAACTCCCAGCTCTAGGCTCAAGGTTCACTTCTGGTGGCCCCGGGGCCTCATGGGTGGTGCTGGGGATTGAACCTGTATCAGGACAGACCCAGCTTGGGCGCCTGCAAGGTACACATCCTACCCACTCTTATCTCTCTGATCTTCGTGTGTGTGTGTGTGTGTGTGTGTGTGTGTGTGTGTATTTGTATCACTGTATCACTGTCTTCCCGTTCATCATCGATTTGCTCGAGCGGGCCCCAGTAACATCTCCATATGACCTGTCTCATGCAAATAGAGCCCAAGGGCATTTGTATAAAATAAATATATTTAATAAAAACATCTAAAAGGGCTGGAGCGATAGCACAGTGAGTAGGGCATTTGCCTTGCACACAGCCGACCAGGTTCGATCCCGGCATCCCATTTGGTCCCCGAGCACCACCAGGAATAATCCTGAGTGTAGAGCCAGGAGGAACCATTGCCAGGTATGACCAAAAAAAAAAAAAAAAAAAAAAAAAATCTTAAAGGAATAAAATAAATACGAGGGGTGGCTTTGCGTTATGAATTGATTCCAGGCTGCAGAAAAGCTCAAAGGGCGGAGCTTTGCTTGGAGGGACCCTGGTCTGAGCAGTTTACCAGGTGACTCCTGAGCACTGCGCCAAGAGGAGCCCCGAGCCCCAGCTCCCTGCTTTCTCCACATGTCCCCACTCTTGCTTTAGTAAAGCCACCAGGAGGGCGGGGCCCTTGCCCAGTGTTCAGAATCTGTACCCAGAAGGGGCAGATGAAGGTGTGGGGCGGGCAGTGCCCGGCTCCTTTGTAAGTGCATGCGGGGCTGGGGCTGCTGCCTTGTGCCTTTTCTACTTGGGGTAGAAGGGGGCTTGGGGCCACACCGGAAGTGCTCGGGCTTGCACCTGGCTCGTTGTTGAGGGATTGAGGGATCACTACTGATGGGGCTGGGGTCCGGACGTGGGGCTGGGCTGGGGTCGGACGGGTGCCCGGCTGGGGTCCGGACGGGGTGCCGGGCTGGGGTCCGGTCGGGTGCCGGGCTGGGGTCGGACGGGGTGCGGGCTGGGGCCCGGACGGGTGCCGGGCTGGGGTCCTGTACGGGTGCCGGGCTGGGGTCCTGTATGGGGTGCCGGGCTGGGGTCCGGACAGGGTGCCAGGCTGGGGTCCTGTACCGGTGCCGGGCTGGGGTCCGGACGT
Source organism: Cryptotis parvus (assembly GCA_021461705.1). Taxonomy (NCBI): domain Eukaryota; kingdom Metazoa; phylum Chordata; class Mammalia; order Eulipotyphla; family Soricidae; genus Cryptotis; species Cryptotis parvus. The sequence continues at coordinate 10,298 of JAJIBD010011989.1, forward strand.
GGGGCCGGGCTTTGAATCAGCTTTGGTTGTGGGCGCGGGCGAGCGCCTTGGCCCAGCCTGGGTCTCTGCAGCCCTGCCCCTCGCTGGTTCCGATGCCTTGGACTGTACTTAAGGTTTCTTAGGGGGTGAGGGGGCAGGCGTGGGTCTTCATTACTCCGTGGCCTGATAATTTAATGTTGAGAACCACATCAGGGCCTTTCGGTTTTTAGGACTGTGCCTGAGACAAATTTCTAATTCACTCCTGGAATTAGTTGAGCCTCTGTCACTTGAGAAACAGACAGAGTAGGTCAGAGAGACAGAGCAGCAGGTAAGGTAAGGCCTTGCCGTGCACAGGCCGACCGAGGTGCCATCCGGCACCCTCCTGGGTCCCCCTGAACCTTGCCAGGAGCGATCCCTGAGTGCAGCCGAGTGTGACTCAAAAAAAAAAAAAAAAAAAACATTGGGAAATTGAATGTCAGGTGGTTGTCAGGCAGAGCGCAATTTGTTTATAAAGGTTTCTAATATCTTTTCTTCTGGTCTCTACAAGATACTTTACTACTCAAAACCAAATAGATCTTTCTTTCTTTCTTTCTTTCTTTCTTTCTTTCTTTCTTTCTTTCTTTCTTTCTTTCTTTCTTTCTTTCTTTCTTTCTTTCTTTCTTTCTTTCTTTCTTTCTTTCTTTCTTTCTTTTTCTTTCTTTCTTTCTTTCTTTCTTTCTTTCTTTCTTTCTTTCTTTCTTTCTTTCTCTTTCTCTCTCGCTTTTTTTTTTTTTTTTTGCTTTTTTGGGTCACACCCGGCAATGCTCAGGGGTTACTCCTGGCTCTGCACTCAGGAATTACTCCTGGCGGTGCTCGGGGACCATATGGGATGCCGGGATCAAACCCTGGCGGCATGAGACCGCCGCATGCAAGGCAAACGCCCTACCGCTGGGCTATCGCTCCGGCCCCTCGCTTGCTTTCTTGCTTTCTTGCTTTCTGGCTTGCTTTTCAGGTCACTCCCAGTGACTCTCAGGGGTTACTCAGGGTACCATATGGGATGTCGGTGATTGAACCCGGGTCGGTTGTGTGCAAGGCAAACACCATACCTGCTCTACTATCGCTCCGACCCCAAAATTGATTTTTTTGGGGGATTTTTGGGTCACACCCAGCAATGCTCAGGGGTTATTCCTGGCTCTGCACTCAGGAATTACTCCTGGTGGTGCTTGGGGACCATATGGGATGCCGGGGAATTGAACCCGAGTCGTCTGCATGCAAGGGAAAACATCCTCCCGCTGGACTATCGCTCCGGCTCCTCAAATTGATTTTTAAAAGCATTTTAAATGGAGGTTTTGTTTCCTTTGCTCTGAGTAAATCCATACCCTCAGACGCGCCTCTCGCTCTCTCTAAGAGGCTGCACTTAAGCATGGGGATCTAGTCTCTGTGCTGCCATTGAAGGCCTGTCAGAAATCGGTTTATCCATTTTTGAGTGCCTGAGAGGGCTGGATGCTGGATGCATGCTTGGTTTTTTGTTGCCAGTGTTTGTTTTAGGCTTGGTGACCACACCCAGTTATGCTCAGGGCTTACCTCCTGGCGCCTCCTGGGCCTGGTGCAGTGCTGGAGCTCGAACCCTGGTCAGTTGCTTGCAAGGCAAGTATGAGTCTTCCCCTTGTACTGTCTCTCCAGCCCTTGTTCGTTTTGTTTGTTTGGTGTTTTATTATTATTATTATTATTATTATTATTATTTTTTTTTTTTTTTTTTGCTTTTTTGGGTCACACCCGGCAATGCTCAGGGGTTTCTCCTGGCTCTGCACTCAGGAATTACTCCTGGCGGTGCTTGGGGGAACCATATGGACCATGGGCCAGCGCAAGCAAGGCAAGCGCCCTACCCGCTGGGCTATCACTCTGGCCCCCATGTTTGGCGTTTGTTTTAGAGCTCTGGGGCTACTCCCAGCTGTTGCTTGGGGGTCCCAGTGCTTCAGGACCTAGCGGTGCAGGGATCCAACCCAACCCTCCGGCATGCAAAGCCTGGCCTCCAGCCCCCATTGGCAGAAAGACTTTGCCTGTGGGAGCCCCAGGTTCCATCCCTGTCACCCCAAGTCTCGAGCAGCCGCTTGCTCCCCAATTCAAACAGGAAAATCAGTCTGGACTGGAGCGATAGTTCGGCAGGAAAGATGCTTTGATGCGAGGCCACCCGAGTTCCATCCCTGCTACCCTACATAGCCTGTTGGTCTTGCCAGGAGTGACCCCTGACTACCACTGGGCGTGGCCCAAAGACCAAGAAAAGGGAAAAGAAAATCCGTGTCGGGCTGGAGCGATAGCCCAGCGGGTAGGGCGTTGCCTTGCACGTGGCCGACCTGAGCTGGCCTGGGTTCGATCCCGGCATCCCATATGGTCCCCCGAGCACCGCCAGGAGTAATTCCTGAGTGCAGAGCCAGGAGTAGCCCCTGAGCATCGCGCGGTGTGACCCAAAAAAGCAAAAAAAAAAAAAAAAAAAGAAAAAAGAAAATCCGTGTCTCTAAGGCCATGCGCTAACAGCGCAACCGGAAGTGGCTGAAGCCCCAGAGCAGCGGCAGCCCCCGCGTGAGCTCTCCCTGGCAGCGCTGACCAGAGGTCACCTTGGTGCCTGCTGCTTCCAGCTCCGCTGAGCTGGACCTGTGTGACCAGAAGCCTGGGTGTAGAGAGCAGCCTGCCCTGTTGGTTTCTGAGTGTTGCTTCCGGTCGCCTGCTTTGCATAATTTGGGGGGGTATTTGTGGCGACTTCCTGTCTCCCGTGAAAGTTTCTTTGTTGTTTTTGTTTTGGAGGGGGTGATTTTGGGGCCTGACCAGGCAGTGTTCACGGATTACTCCTGGCTCTAGGCTCAGGATTTGGAGGACCCTCTGGGGTGCTGGGGATCGAACCCAGGCCCACCGCATGCAAGGCAAGTGCCTACCTGGTGTGCTAGCTCTGGCCCTGGTTGCTTCATTGCTGTGACCCACGAACATGCCACAGTCCACACTTACTCTGGTTTGGGCTGATGCCTCCTCATCGATGCTCGGGCCGCTGGGGCCGCACCCCACCGTGCTTCGAGGCCTTGTGGTACCACAGGGTGCGCCCCCGCCCCAGACGTGCCAGGCACACACTTCCAGTACTCGGGGCAGCTGACCCCCGCAGGATTTTTTATTTTTTTATGTTTTTGCTTTTTGGGTCACACCCGCGATGCTCAGGGCTTACTCCTGGCTCTGCACTCAGGAATTACTCCGCTTGGGGGACTATATGGGATGCTGGGGATCGAACCCGGGCCCGGCACAGGCCGGCCGCGTGCAAGGCAAACGCCCTACCCGCTGGGCTATCACTCCGCCCCTCAGGATTATTTTGATTTTATCTTTAGCCCTTTTTTTTTTTTTTTTTTTTTTTTTGCTTTTTGGGCCGCACCCAGCAATGCTCAGGGGTTACTCCTGGCTCTGCACTCAGAAGTCACTCCTGGCGGTGCTCGGGGGACCATATGGGATGCCGAGGATCGAACCCGGGCCAGCATGGGCGCGCCGCGTGCAAGGCAAACGCCCTACCTGCTGGGCTATCGCTCTGGCCCCAATCTTTAGCCTTTCAAGGAGCCTGAGCTGGAGCAGAGCGAAAGTCCAGTGGGGAGGACGCTGGGCTTGAATGCAGCCGGCCCTGGTTCAATCCCGGTAGCCCTGTGTGCCCCCCAAAAAAAAAAGCCACCCCTAAAGGAGCTTGTTTTCTGTTTGGGTCACACCCCGCAGTGCTCGGGGTTACTCCTGGCTCTGCACTCAGGAATTACTCGTGGCGGTGACCATATGGGATGCCGGGGATCGAACCTGGATCAGCTGCACGCAAGGCAATGCTCTCCCAGCTGTGTTGTCGCTCTGGCCCACCTTGGGTTGTTGTGTTCAAGGGGCTGTAGGAGATCAAGAGAATGGGGCCTGGGTGCTTGGAAGCGACCTCTCTGCAGCAGGCACTTGAGTGAAGTGATTTTCCATTAGGCCGTTCTGTCTGCGCCTCTAATCTTGGAAGGAGGCACCTTTCACACAGACGTTTTGGCGCTTATGTCCTTGCGGCGTCCTCCCTGGGCACCCCGAGGTGCTGGAACTCTCCTGTGGTGTCTGGGGCCAGAGCTGGAAAGCTCGGCCGTACATTGCGAGGGCGGAGCAGCAGCACAGCCCGGGGCGTTTGTTTGCCTTGCACCCGCCGACCGGGTTCAATCCTCAGCATCCCATATGGTCCCCTGAGCATCGCCGGGTGTGACCCAAAAAGACAGAAACAAAGGAAACAAATGGAGGCAGTGGTCCAGGGCAGTGCGGTAGCTGTCGCCCTCTGTCGCCATCAGAGCCAGTCGCTTTAGCGCCAGAGAGCAGGACAGGCTGAGCACATGCTGCTTCATGTGGGGCCCTGGGGGTCCGTCCCCTGAGCACCGTGCTCAGAGCAGCTCCTGGCGTACTGCTAGGTGTGGCTTCCGACACCCAAACCAGGCAAATCAGTCCAGTTTACACATTTCTGTGGGTTTTGTTGTCACACTTGCCTGTATTCAGGACTTCCTCCTGGCTCTGCACTCAGGAATTACTCCTGGCGGTGCTCAGGGGACCCTATGGAATGCCGGGATCAAACTCTGGTCAGCCGCTGCAAGGCAACGCCCTCCCTGCTGTACCATCGCTCCAGCCCCCTTATCAATATATTAGCCCCCGCTGAGCTTATGGATCATATGGGGCTCCTGGGATCGAACCCAGGTCTCTGCGGGACAGGCAAGCGCCCTCCAGCCCCGCTGTCCTTCAAGCCCAGAGAGGCTTATTTTTAAAAAAGACCTTTTATACTCTCTGTTCACAAAGGAATCTTTTGAAGATTTGGAATTTTTCCTTTTCCACTAAGTCTTCCACATTTTCATCAAGAATGTAAGTGGGTTGATTGGTTTTTCATCTGTTCCGAATTTTTCTCATAGCTGCTGTCCAGGGCGGGGGCAGCGTGGTGGCGTGTGGCTTTACAGGGGGATTGGGCCGAGCGCGAGCCGGGCTACATGTCCACGCCACACACAGCATTGCCTGGTGAGCTGTGTGGGACGGGCGCCTGGCCCATGCCTGATGGTGCTCGGGGCTTACTCCTGGCTCTGCTCTCGGGGGACCGGATGTGATGCCGGGATTGAACCGGGTTGGCTGCATGCAAGGCGAACGCCCCGCCACTGTGCTGTCGCTCCAGCCCCTCCCTCCGGCCATTCTTTAGGAGTGTCTCACTCTAGCTCGCAGAATAGCCTCCTGCACAATGTTTAGTGGACTCGTTCTTGGCGGGGCCGCAGTGTTCAGGCAGACTCACTTCCAGTGTACTATAACACCAGCCCTGACTGGGTGTGGGGTGTGTGTGTGTGTGTGTGTGTGTGTGTGTGTGTTGGGGACTCGTTCAGTGGTGCTCAGGGCTTACTCTTGGTTCTGTGCTCAGGGATCACTCCTGGTGGGGGACTCTCTGGGGCAGCAGGGATTGAACCTGGTCTGGTGCTTGCGGACAAGCCCCCTCCCTGCTGTCCTCTTGCTTAGTAAATACAAGTGCTAAGAAACCAGTCCCAGAAGGGCTGTCGGAGAACGGGAGCTACTGGGCTCTGGGTAGTCGGGAATGTCTCGCTGGCGGTTGGATTGTTTGTGTGGGTGTTGGTCCCAGTCGCTAAACGAGAACTGTGGTCGGGTGTACCTCTGCCTTGGCCAGTGCCCGCCTCTGTGGGGGACACGATGCCGAGATCACCTTCCCAAGCCGTGTTTTCAGGGAATGGACTCTGGAAATCTCGTGCCTTATGGAGAAGCAAAGGTCAATGAACACCTGAGATATTTGCTTCTTCTTTTTCTTTAATTAAATCTCATTTATCCGGGGCCGGGTGATAGCCCAGCGGTGGGGCGTTTGCCTTGCACGCGGCCAGCTGGTGTTGGCCGGGTTCGATCCCTGGCATCCCATATGGTCCCTCGAGCACCGCCAGGAGTAATTCCTGAGTGCAGAGCCAGGAGTAACCCCTGAGCATTGCGGGTGTGACCCAAAAAAGCAAAAAAAAAAAAAATCTCATTTATCCATCCATCCTCCATCCATCCATCCTCCATCCATCCTCCATTCATCTATCCATCCACCCATCTACCTATCTACCCATCCACCCACCCACCCACCCATCCATCCATCCGTCCATCCATCCATCCACCCATCCATCCATCCATCCATCCATCCATTCTTTTTTGGGTCACACCCTGGCAACGCTCAGGGGTTACTCCTGCACTCATGAATTAGTCCTGGCAGTACTCAGGGACTATGGGATGCTGGGGCTCGAACCGGGTCAGCCCCATGTGAGGTGCTGTCGCTCTGGCCCCTATATTTAAAACAGAGTCATAAAGATTTTTGTGGTGTTTGTTGTTCTTTTGGGGCCACACCCAGCAGTGCTTAGGGCTTTCTCCTCGCTCTGTGCTGCGGAGCGCTTGAGACATTCGGGGGTCCTGGGTGGTCCTGGGAACCGTACCTAGGTCAGTCTTGCTAGTGTCTTGCTGGCTGTGCTGTCGCTCTGGCACGCCGATTGGTTTTGTTTTTTTTTTTTTTTTTTTTTTTTTTTGGCTTTTTTTGGGTCACACCCGGCAATGCTCAGGGGGTTTCTCCTGGCTCTGCACTCAGGAATCACTCCTGGCTGTGCTCAGGGGACCATATGGGATGCCGGAATCGAACCCTGGCCAGCATGGGCCAGCCGCGTGCAAGGCAAACGCCCTACCCGCTGGGCTATCGCTCGGCCCCGATTGTTTTTTTTCAATCTGTTATTTGAAGGTGGCATTTATTTTTTCCTGGGCACCTTATTTGCAAGGCAAACGCCCTCCCCGCGGTGCTGTCGCTTTGGCCCCAGTTTCAGCGCTCTGTCCCTGGCCTCTGGCTCCAGCATCCTCCGCCCACAGGTGGCTGAGGTCAGAATGCTACGGAGTTTACTTGCGTCTGTTTCTCTCTCAGTTCTTGGAATCCAGACGTGTGCCCCACCCCTGGGACACTGAGTTATCAAAAAAATACATTTCCAGCGGGAACAGGGACGTGAGGAGATGAGAGAGTTGACCTCCTGGGGGGGGGGTTGCTTTTCCTTCTTTCCTTTTCTGTTGTTTTTGGGCCACATCCGGTGGTACTCAGGGGTTACTCCTGGCTCTGCACTCAGGAATCACTCCTGGTGGAGTTTGGGGAACCAGATGAGATGTCGGGGATCAATCCTGGGTCGAGGGGCTAGAGTGATCGCACCGCAGGTAGGTGTTTGCCTTGCACGGAGCTGACCTGGGTTCGATCCCGGCATCCCATATGGTCCCCCGAGCACTGCCAAGAGTAATTCCTTAGTGCAGAGCCAGGAGTAACCCCGAGCATCTCCAGGTGGGCCATATGCAAAGCAGTGCCGAAACTGCTGTGCTGTCTCTCTGCTCCCTCTTTCTTGGGGGTGGGGGCCGTACCTGGAGTGCTCAGGGTGACTGCCCAGGATCCCCGCTAGTGGTGTTCAGGGGCTGTGTGGTGCGGGATCCAACCAGGGTCGGACGCGTGCTGGGCAAGTGCCCACCTGCTGCCCGATGTCCCTGGTCCTTCCCAGGGAGTTTCCAAGCCCGATTTGGTCTTGTTGATTGAGAACTGCTTGAGAAGAGAGCTCTGGAGTGTAATCAGGACACTTGGGAATGTTTTCTTTGTGGCAGTGATCGCAGAGGTTCCTGTGAATTCACTGCCCATGCGTTAATCACAGAAAGATTGTAAACTCTCTCTCTCTCTCTCTCTCTCTCTCTCTCTCTCTCTCTCTCTCTCTCTCTATTTCACAGGATCAATTTGACAACTTAGAAAAACACACCCAGTGGGGAATTGATATTCTCGAGAAATACATCAAATTTGTGAAAGAGAGAACAGAAATTGAACTCAGCTATGCAAAGCAGCTCAGGTGAGTTGGTGCTGCAGCCCGCAAGTGGACAGGGTGTGGCATTTTAACAGCATAATCTGTGGGGGGCCAGAACAATTGTCAGGATCTTTTCCTTTTCTGAGGGGAGAAGGTGGCGGGCCACACCCCGATGCTGAGTGGGCGCAGCCCTGGCCGTGCGTGTGGCGGAATGCGTGGGGTCAGCTCCGTGTAAAGCCGCACTCCCTAGACTAATCTTGATCTCAGCAATCGTTTTCTTCCTCCTCCTCCTCCTCCTCCTCCTCCTCCTCCTCCTCCTTTTTTTTTTTTTTTTTTTGGATCACACCCAGAAATGCTCAGGGGTTACTCCTGGCAGTACTCCCAAGACCACATGGGATGCCAGGGATCAAAACAAGGTCGACTGCGTGCAAGGCAGCTCTCGCCCTGGCCCCCAGCCCCCCAATTTTTTTATTTTAATTTAATTTAATTTTTTGGCTTTTTTGATACCCGGCAATGCTCACTGGTTACTCGAGGCTCTGCATTCAGGAATTACTCCTGACAGTGCTCAGGAAGTCATATGAGATTGAACCCGGTCGGCTGTGTACAGGCAAACGCCTTTTACCGTCTGTGTCTTGCTCCAGCCCCCAGAGTCTTGATTTTAAACCCAGTTGTTTTATGTGCGTGTGGGGGCTGGGGATGGGGACCCATCTAGTTGCTCAGAGGCACCAGGGGCCATCCCTGGGCATCTGAGCCCTGTGCTGGGACCACAGGGCAAACTCAGCAGTGCCTGGGCCCCTGACTCCACACCAGGCAGTGTTCGGGGCCCCAGGGCTCCATCTGGGTGTGCAGAGAGGGGGCCGTGCATCGCTGGGGATTGAACTCCCTCGTGTGCAAAGCCAGCGCTCCAGCACCATTCCTGGCCTCACTTGCTGTTTCCGGAGAGAGCGGTGGGCAGTGGAGCAGCTGGTTTTCGGTCCTGTTGCAGTAGATACCCAGAAACATGCTCAGATGAGGGCCCCAAGTGTCTCTGTCACCAGAGCCCTGGCGAGAGGCAGGAAGTGGTCACTGTCAGAGCCTCCGGGCCTGCGCCAGTGCCCTGGTTCTGAGGCAGTGATTAGTCTTTCCCGTGGGGAGCCTGAGTGGCCAGAGCTGTCTGTGTGTGGCTTCTCCCTTCTCTATGGCTTTGTGGGTCCGCGTGGTCCTGTTTGCTTCCGCACTGGCGTGGCGTGTTTGAGGACGGACATGTGCCGTGGTTCTCCCGTTCAACTCTTTTTTTTTTTTTGGCTTTTTGGGGCACTCCTGGCAGTGCTTGGGGGCACCATATGGAGGCCTTGGATCCAACGCAGGTCAGCTGTGTGCAAGGCAGGCGCTCTCCTTTCTGTCCTATTGCTCAGGCGCCGAGGTGACCTTTGCTGTATAAACAGCTCACGTAGCTGGAGACTGAAAGGGTCACGTCATGTCTCTGAGGGTGTGGGCCGAGGGGCTGCTTTGCTGGCATGTCTGGGGCGTTTGACAGACGACGCAGTTTCGCATCCACTGAGTGAAGCACATGACGGGACCCAGTGGCCTCAACAAAAGGGTGTTTCCAGAACTCGCCACTTCCGGGCAGTTTCTCTAGTGAATATCAGTCTTGCAGGGAAGGCTTTGAGAGCTGAAAAGGGACTTGAGAATAAAGTGTCGCCTGTGGGGGCCGGAGCGACAGCACAGCGGGGGAGGCCTTGCACATCCGACCTGGGTTCCGTCCCCAGCATCCTATATGGTCCCCCAAGTACTGCCAGGAGTAATTCCTAAGTGCAAAGCCAGGAGTAACATTGCCAGGTGTGTCGTAGAAAGCAAAATAATAATAATAATTAAATAAATAAAGTATCGCCTTTGCGTTCCTGCTTTGGCCCTTACAGTGGCGTGGAAATGGATTGAAAAATCTTTCACCAAAAGGTCCCACCTGGGTTTGGCTCGGACCTTCCTGGACCTTGCCAGCCCGAGCCCTCTCTCCTGCCGTGTTTCTTTCTGCTCCCTCGCGGTAGGAACCAACCGTTGGAAACCCCGGGCAGTGCAGGCCGAGGCCCCCAGCTCACGGCCGGGGCGGGGCTGGGTGGCATTCGCCCTCCCCAGCAGGTTTCACGGCTGGCTGCAGAGAACGCAGCAGCGCCATGAGGTGACTTAGCTGGTCCGAGAGGGGACGTTGCTTCCAGCATCCTGGAGAAGGAGCCAGCAGCGCTCTTGCGTGAGTGTCTCGGAGCCTGCTGCCGCTCCTGGTCAGTACTCTGACCCAGGCTTTATACTACTGTCCCTTGGGGCTCTGCGCCCCTCTGCTCTGTGGGGGACGGGGAGAGGGCTTTGGGCCACACCCAGTGGTTTGGGGGACCGAGAGGTGCTGACAAGGGCGTCTGGCGGGGGTCGGCTGTGTGCGAGCAGGTGCCTGAGCCCTGGGACCAGATCTTCCGCCAGGCTCAGCCCCCGTCCCTATTTGGCGCCTGCTCGCTCAGGAGCCCCCTCCTGTGACCCTGTACAGAATCTCCACTGGGATGTAGATGCAGCCCCCGTGAGGTGGGAGCTTTTATTCTTCACAACTCACAGGACTACGGTGGGGCCCGGGCACACAGCAGGCCTGGGTCTGTGCTTTGCCATTAACATAATTTATTTATTTATTTGGCTTTTTGGGTCATGCCCAACTATGCTCAGAGATTACTCCTGGCTCTGCACTCAGGAATTACTCCCGGCTCTGTACTCAGGAATTACTCCCTGCTCTGCACTCAGGAATTACTCCTGGAGGTGCCTTGGGATACCTTATGGGATGCTGGGCTCGAACTCAGTTGACTGCATGCGAGGCAAACGCCCTCCCTGCTGTCCTATCACTCTGGCCCCTTGTATTTTTTTTTTTTTTTTTTTGCTTTTCCGGTCATACCCAGCAAGCTCAGGGGTTGCTCCTGGCCCTGCACTCAGGAATTGCTCCTGGAGGTGCTCGGGGGACCATGTGGGATGCCGGGGATCGAGCCCAGGTCAGCCGTGTGCAAGACAAATGCCCTCCCGCTGTGCTGTCCCTCCAGCCCCTTGTTACTAACATTAACCACCTTCTGCTTGCGCTAAGAGGGGGTGCTTGCATGTTCCCTGCTTCTAGAACCTTTGCCACATCCCTTGAGCTCCCTGCTGGGCGAGGTGGGGTCGCACCCGCTGTTGTCCCGCTTTCCCTCCTTGGAGCCTCTGAGCCCTCCCTGCGGCCCTGGGCGTGTTTCACATTCCTTGGGAAGCTGTGGGTTTGTGGGTGATCACCCCAGTGTCTTGTTTGGAGTCCTGGGGCCCAGTGTCCTACACTCTTTCGTGAGTGCTCACCCTCCTTTCCAGGAGGTGGGGGCCACTGTTAAGCCTCCACAGCTCAGACACCAAGAGGCCACAGAAGAGCATAAAGAGATTTATTAGGACAGAACGGAGCCCAGTGCTGAGGGCCCACAGCCAGAGTGACTTGGAGCCTGAGCCCCCATAAGCCTTTGCATTTTATACACTCTGGGGGGCCTTTCTTAGCTGGGCCAAAAGCAGACGTCCAGAAGCCAGTCCAGCGGTTAGTCCAGCAGGGTGGCCTCGCCATCGCCCGCCCTAGCTCTAATTCCCGGTAACATCCTGTTATCTGTGGCCCGATGTCTGGGCGCCTCTGTTTATGTCCTAGGGGTCTGGCATGTTTTTTCTTACTAGGTTGTAAACTTCGTGACCCTGAGGCACAAAATGGAGTCTTGCGCTTCCAGACAGAGCCACAGCGGCTCGGCCCAACCTTTCAGGCTGTTTCCCTGCTGCTGGCCGGTGTCCACTCTTGCCGCCCGGTGTCCACTCTTGCCGCCCGGTGTCTGCCGCTACTCGTCACCACCTTCCCCACTATGTAAGGCGGGGGGTCCCACACCCTTCCCCATTTCAGATCGTTTGGTCTCTGCCTTTGGAAAACGTTTCTAGCTCTGTGTCTCTGCTCTTTGGGCAAAGCACAATCCCCCCATTGAACCCGATTCAGTGCAGTCCTCTGGGAAGCCGGCAGTGAATTTTCTGAAAAGTAAGAGAAAGATTGGAAACAAAGCAGCACATTCCTGGGCCCAGCCCCGGCCCTTCTGCTTTGGAGGGTCTGGATGGCTCCCAGCTTCCTGCCTGTCCCCTCGCGCCTGTAAAAGCATCGCTGCCGCATACCCCGTGGATCTGAGGATCCGCCAAGTCGATATCCCGCACCCGCGCCGAAGGTTTTTCCCACCCTTCTGTTTATAAGTTCCTTGGCACTTGAAACTCACTCCCGGATTTCAGGCGTCCGCACACCTAAGGATGCTCAGGGGTGACTCCTGGCTCTGCACTCAGGTGCTGGGGGGACCATATGGGAAGCCGGGATCGAACCCAGATCAATAGCATGCAAGCAGACGCCCTCCCCACTGTGCTGTCTCTCTGGCAAACGCCCTCCCCACTGTGCTAAACGGATGAAGGAGGGCTGAGTGGTTTTTCCACCTTTTAAATAGCCGGCACGCATCACGTCTCAGGAAAGGCATCCCACAGATTTATTTTGATTTTTGTTTTGTTTTTTGGGCCACTCCTGGCGTTGCTCAGGATGTTACTCCTGTCTCTGTGCTTAGGAATTACTCCTGGTGGTGCTTGGGTGGGGGAGGACGGATCATATGGGATGCCGGGATTGAACCGAGGTTGGCCATGTGCAAGGCAAAAGTCCCTCCCCTGCTGGATGCTGGCTTTGCCCCCAGTCCTGCCACAGATCTAGATTCATCCTGTAGTTGCTTTGTGGGCTTTAGGGTACGTCCGGCACGCAGGGCGAGAAGGCCGGTCTCCGGAAGAAGTTCCTTTGCACTTGAAACTCACTCCCAGATTTCTGAGGCTTTTAGCTTTCTGCTGGCATCGCTCTTGAATTATTCATGGGTGCTCTGAAGAAGCAGTTTGAATGTTCTTTATGCGAACAGTGTCAGAGTGAGACCGTTGTTGGGCTTGAGGGTCTTGGCAAGAGATTGCCCACCACACGTCCTGAATCCTGTTTAGGAGGGCTTGCAGAGGGACCCGCGGGCTGGCATGCGGCATAGCTGCTGTCTCCTTCCTTTGGCTGGATTTGAGGTCGAAATTATTCACATGGCTGCTCAGAAATGGCACAGAGAGAAAGTGGATTTTTTTGTTGTTGCTTTTTGGGTCACACTCGGCAATGCTCAGGGGTTTTTCCTGGCTCTGCACTCCGGAATCACTCCTGGCGGTGCTTGGGGACCATATAAGAGAGAGAGACTTTTTTGGGGGTCGGGGGTGTTCAGACCATTGTTGGAGCTCAGGGCTTATTCCTAACTCTGCTTAGGGATCACTCCTGATAGTGCTCACAGTACTGTACGGGGTGCCAGGGATTGGCCACAGGTTGGTGGTGTGCCAGGCAGGCGCCCACTGTACTGTCTCTCGGCCACCCTCATGCTTGGATTTTCGACTTTAAACAAAAGCTCGAGGTTCACCTTTCATTTCTCGGTTCCCTCTCAGCCAAGTGATGGTCCTGCCTTTCTGTTTCAGGAACCTCTCGAAGAAATACCAACCGAAGAAGAACTCGAAGGAGGAAGAAGAATACAGGTGTGTTGGGTGTTTCCGTGAGGCGGGAATATTTAGGTGTCATTGGTGAGAAAGGAAAGGAGAAACCCGCTTTTTTGTTCGGTAATTTGTATTCCCGTTCATCTGTTGTGTCAGACTTACTTAGATGTGGGGTCCACCAGCTGGCACTGCCAGGCGAGGGGTCAGGCCTGTCCCTGGACACAGCCCAGTCTTGTGCTCCATCACTGAGTGACATCCCCAGCGTCTTGTTTGTTTGGGGTGGGAGTGGGTTGGCTCAGTGCGGTGGTCAGGGCTGACGCTGGGCTCTGTGCTCAGGGAGCACTCCTGGCTCTGCTCAGGGAGCACTCCTGGCTCTGTGATCAGGGAGCACTCATGGCTCTGCTCAGGGAGCACTCCTGGCTCTGCTCAGGGAGCACTCCTGGCTCTGTGATCAGGGAGCACTCATGGCTCTGCTCAGGGAGCACTCCTGGCTCTGCTCAGGGAGCACTCCTGGCTCTGTGATCAGGGAGCACTCATGGCTCTGCTCAGGGAGCACTCCTGGCTCTGTGATCAGGGAGCACTCCTGGCTCTGTGATCAGGGAGCACTCATGGCTCTGCTCAGGGAGCACTCCTGGCTCTGCTCAGGGAGCACTCCTGGCTCTGTGATCAGGGAGCACTCCTGGCTCTGTGATCAGGGAGCACTCATGGCTCTGTGCTCAGGGAGCACTCATGGCTCTGCGCTCAGGGAGCACTCCTTGAGAAACTCAAGACTATTTGCCATGTTGGGGCTGAACCCTAGTGACATGGGCAGGCAGCCTCCTTAGTCCCTGCCAATCTCTCTTGCCCACCCACATTCTTCCCATTCTTTTCTTTTTCTTTCTTCCTTTTTTTTTTTTTTTTAACTTTTTGGGTCACACCCAGCAATGCTCAGGGGTTACTTCTGTCTCTGCACTCAGGAATTATTCCTGGCCATGCTCAGGGGACCATATGGGATGCCGGGGATCGAACCTGGTAGGCCACGTGCAAGGCAAACGCCCTCCCCCCGCCCCCGTGCTATTGCTCTGGTAACTTTTCGCTCTTTCATGGGGGAGGGGTGTGGGTCATGCCCAGCACTTGTGGTCTGTGCTCAGGGCTGTCCCCTGATGGTGATCTTGGGTCTGTCTGTGGGGCTGGGCCTGGCGGTCAGTGAGAGAAGCACCGTGCCCGGTCCTTGCTCTCCGCCCACTGCCCTGCTCTCTTGCTCTAGCTTTTCTTCCACCAAGTCATTTGACCTGTTTCACTTCATTTTTATGCAAGTACTTGGGGAAAGTTTAGAACATGCTGAGGCAGAACAGGAAGTGGGTGACCACAGGTTCCACCTGCTTTCGTAATGAGTCTTCGGCACCTCCATCTCCCAGAAATTATGTCCAGTTCACTTTTAATTAATGCTGTGGGGGGGGGGCGCTTGGGCAGCTCTTTGGTCCGTGGGGCTGACTCCTGGCTCTGCTCTTAGGGCTCACTCCTGGAAGGGCTCAAGGGACCTTTGGGGTGCGGGGATCGAACCCGGGTAAGCTGAATGTAAGGAGGGCATCTGGCCCTCTTTCCTAGCTCCATTCCCCCCTTTTTTTCCTTTTTTGGGGCACATCCAGCAATGCTCAGGAGTTATTCCTGACTCTGCACTCAGGAATTATTCCTGGCGGTGCTCCTCCCCTGGGTGCTGGGGATCAAACCCCGGGTGGTCTCGTGCAAGGCAAATGCCCAACCCAGTACTATCACTCTGGCCCCTTCATTCCCTCTTAATTAAGATATTTTCAAATACAGCCCCAAAATGTTGTCTCTAATTTAGCTCTAAATAGCCACCACTTTAGAACATGTCCAGGTTTATATCCCGGCTTTGGGGGTTTCGTGGACAGACTGTTAGCAGAGCCAAACCTCACTCTCCACGGAACTCTTAAGGTTCACAAAATGAGGCGTCTGGGCTCTAATTAATTCTGAGCCCTCCGATGAGAACATGCTGATGTGTAATGAACTGTCCCATTCCCTTGGGCCGGGGAATGCAAATTACCCTAATTTTCATCGCTCTTTGGTCTCTGCCTGAAAGCTCCCTGTGCCTTCCGGCCTGCAGGTACACGGCCTGCAAAGCCTTCATTTCCACCCTGAATGAGATGAACGATTACGCCGGGCAGCATGAGGTCATCTCCGAGAACATGACGTCACACATCACCGCCGAGCTGGCCCGCTACGTGCAGGAACTGAAGCAGGAGAGGAAATCGGTAACAGGCCGCGGGTTTCCTTCCTGGGGCAGAGGTCACAGGGCGCTGGCAGGTTGTCAGTCCAATAGCAGACTAGCTGAGAGCTGAGTGTTTAAATGCACCTTTGAGATGGTCTAGGCCGTTGGGCTGTAAGTGTTTCGGGGCCTTTGCTGGCAATTCCAGGGGCTCCCTTAGTGTGGACCTGGAGAAACCCTAGAGGCATTTAAACGGATTGAGGAGGACAGACAGAGGGAGTCATGCACTAATACACAGTGCGCGATCACGGAAGTTATCAGACGTGTTTCCCAGGCTGCGGTGTGGCGCTGGCACCTGGTTCAGTCGTTGGCACCTCGAGTGAAACACCCACCATGCTCAGGGCCTGGCAGCACCCGGCGGCCGTAGCCAGTGTAACCCGAGATCAAACCAGTTGCGTGGAAGGCAGGTGCCGCTCTACTGTTTTTCTGATCCACAAAAGAGTTTCGCTAAATAAATACAGAAAGTTAAGAGTCGGGGTGGGCGCCCAGCTGGCGCAGGCCTTTGCCCGTGGCTGGCCCGGTCTGATCCCTGGTACCCACGTGGCCGCCCGTGTGGCCCCAACACCGAGGCCACGAAACCAGCAGCTCTGGGGCTGCGCGGGCCGCCTAGCTTTTATCGTCCAGAGAGAAAAACGCCCCAGTGAAAGCAGCTCTCACGGGCGGGTCGGCCCAGGTTCCTGAGCGCCGCCCAGGCGCCTTCTGGTGCTCCGGACCGCGAGGCTTCGTGGGGTCCCGCCGCGGGAGACAGTCTGTGCCGGTGGGCAGGAAGGGGGCTCGGGCCCATGCGGGAGAACGTGGAGGACAGGTGAAGAAGCTGCGCGGAACCCGCGGCACCCAGCAGCTCCGTGGTGCGCCGAGAAACACTGCTGAGAACCTGTCAGTAATAGGGAAACTGTTTCGTAAGGGGACCCAGCGGAGGGTCTGTGGGCTCTGAGCGCACATCATGGGCCAGGCCTGGTGGCTACAGTGGGGCTGGGCGTGGGGCGGCCTTGGCGTGGAGGCGGGGCCTGGTGGCTACAGTGGGGCTGGGCGTGGGGCGGGGCCTTGGCGTGGAGGCGGGCCTGGTGGCTACAGTGGGGCTGGGCGTGGGGGGGGGGGCCTTGGCATGGAGGCGGGGCCTGGTGGCTACAGTGGGGCTGGGCGTGGGGCGGGGCCTTGGCGTGGGAGGCGGGCCTGGTGGCTACAGTGGGGCTGGGCGTGGGGCGGGGCCTTGGCATGGAGGCGGGGCCTGGTGGCTACAGTGGGCTGGGCGTGGGGCGGGGCCTTAGGCGTGGAGGCGGGGCCTGGTGGCTACAGTGGGGCTGGGCGTGGGGGGGGCCTTGGCGTGGAGGCGGGGCCTGGTGGCTACAGTGGGGGCTGGGCGTGGGGCGGGCCTTGGCATGGAGGCGGGCCTGGTGGCTACAGTGGGGCTGGGCGTGGGGCGGGGCCTTGGCGTGGAGGCGGGGCCTGGTGGCTACAGTGGGGCTGGGCGTGGGGCGGGGCCTTGGCATGGAGGCGGGGCCTGGTGGCTACAGTGGGGCTGGGCGTGGGGCGGGGCCTTGGCGTGGAGGCGGGGCCTGGTGGCTACAGTGGGGCTGGGCGTGGGGCGGGGCCTTGGCGTGGAGGCGGGGCCTGGTGGCTACAGTGGGGCTGGGCGTGGGCGGGGCCTTGGCATGGAGGCGGGGCTTGGTGGCTACAGTGGGGCTAGGTGTGGGGCGGGGCCTTGGCGTGGAGGCGGGGCCTGGTGGCTACAGTGGGGCTGGGCGTGGGGCGGGCCTTGGCATGGAGGCGGGGCCTGGTGGCTACAGTGGGGCTGGGCGGGGGCGGGGCCTTGGCGTGGAGGCGGGGCCTGGTGGCTACAGTGGGCTGGGCGTGGGGCGGGGCCTTGGCATGGAGGCGGGCCTGGTGGCTACAGTGGGGCTGGGCGTGGGCGGGGCCTTGGCGTGGAGGCGGGGCCTGGTGGCTACAGTGGGGCTGGGTGGGGCGGGGCCTTGGCGTGGAGGCGGGGCCTGGTGGCTACAGTGGGGCTGGGCGTGGGCGGGGCCTTGGCATGGAGGCGGGGCCTGGTGGCTACAGTGGGGCTGGGCGTAGGGCGGGGCCTTGGCGTGGAGGCGGGCCTGGTGGCTACAGTGGGGCTGGGCGTGGGGCGGGCCTTGGCATGGAGGCGGGGCCTGGTGGCTACAGTGGGGCTGGGCGTGGGCGGGCCTTGACGTGGAGGCGGGGCCTGGTGGCTACAGTGGGGCTGGGCGTGGGGCGGGCCTTGGCGTGGAGGCGGGGCCTGGTGGCTACAGTGGGCTGGGCGGGGCGGGGCCTTGGCATGGAGGCGGGGCTTGGTGGCTACAGTGGGGCTAGGTGTGGGGCGGGGCCTTGGCGTGGAGGCGGGGCCTGGTGGCTACAGTGGGCGGGGCGTGGGGCGGGGCCTTGGCGTGGAGGCGGGCCTGGTGGCTACAGTGGGGCTGGGCGTGGGGCGGGCCTTGGCGTGAAGGCGGGCCTGGTGGCTACAGTGGGGCTAGGCGTGGGGCGGGGCCTTGGCGTGGAGGCGGGGCTTGGTGGCTACAGTGGGGCTGGGCGTGGGGCGGGGCCTTGGCGTGGAGGCGGGCCTGGTGGCTACAGTGGGGCTGGGCGTGGGGCGGGGCCTTGGCATGGAGGCGGGGCTTGGTGGCTACAGTGGGGCTAGGTGTGGGGCGGGGCCTTGGCGGAGGCGGGGCCTGGTGGCTACAGTGGGCGGGGCGTGGGGCGGGCCTTGCGTGGAGGCGGGCCTGGTGGCTACAGTGGGGCTGGGCGTGGGCGGTGCCTTGGCATGGAGGCGGGGCCTGGTGGCTACAGTGGGGCTAGGTGTTGGGCGGGCCTTGGCGTGGAGGCGGGCCTGGTGGCTACAGTGGGGCTGGGCGTGGGGCGGGGCCTTGGCATGGAGGCGGGGCCTGGTGGCTACAGTGGGGCTAGGTGTGGGGCGGGCCTTAGCGTGGAGGCGGGGCCTGGTGGCTACAGTGGGCTGGGCGTGGGCGGGGCCTTGGCATGGAGGCGGGGCTTGGTGGCTACAGTGGGGGCTGGGCGTGGGCGGCCTTGGCGTGAAGGCGGGGCCTGGTGGCTACAGTGGGGCTAGGCGTGGGGCGGGGCCTTGGCGTGGAGGCGGGGCTTGGTGGCTACAGTGGGGCTGGGCGTGGGGCGGCCTTGGCATGGAGGCGGGGCCTGGTGGCTACAGTGGGGCTGGGCGTGGGGCGGAGCCCTGGTGGCTACAGTGGGGCTAGGCGTGGGGCGGGCCTTGGCGTGGAGGCGGGGCTTGGTGGCTACAGTGGGGCTGGGCGTGGGGCGGGGCCTTGGCATGGAGGCGGGGCCTGGTGGCTACAGTGGGGCTGGCGTGGGGCGGTGCCTTGGCATGGAGGCGGGCCTGGTGGCTACAGTGGGGCTGGGCGTGGGGCGGGCCTTAGCGTGGAGGCGGGGCCTGGTGGCTACAGTGGGGCGGGCCTTGGCGTGGGCGGCCTGGTGGCTACAGTGGGGCTAGGCGTGGGGCGGGGGCCTTGGCGTGGAGGCGGGGCTTGGTGGCTACAGTGGGCGGGCGTGGGGCGGGCCTTGGCATGGAGGCGGGCCTGGTGGCTACAGTGGGGCTAGGCGTGGGGCGGGGCCTTGGCGTGGAGGCGGGGCCTGGTGGCTACAGTGGGGCTGGGCGTGGGGCGGGGCCTTGACGTGAAGGCG
The DNA here is from genome assembly GCA_021461705.1 of Cryptotis parvus. Lineage (NCBI taxonomy): Eukaryota > Metazoa > Chordata > Mammalia > Eulipotyphla > Soricidae > Cryptotis > Cryptotis parvus. Next base: position 29,570 of record JAJIBD010011989.1, read on the forward strand.
GGGCCTGGTGGCTACAGTGGGGCTAGGTGTGGGCGGGGCCTTGGCGTGGAGAAGGGGCTTGGTGGTTACAGTGGGGCTGGGCTTGGGGCGGGGCCTTGGCATGGAGGCGGGGCCTGGTGGCTACAGTGGGGCGGGGCCTGGGCGAGAGGCGGGGCTTGGTGGCTACAGTGGGGCTAGGCGTGGGGCGGGCCTTGGCGTGGAGGCGGGGCCTGGTGGCTACAGTGGTGCTGGGCGTGGGGCGGTGCCTTGGCATGGAGGCGGGCCTGGTGGCTACAGTGGGGCGGGGCCTTGGCGTGGGCGGGGCTTGGTGGCTACAGTGGGGCGGGGCCTTGGCATGGAGGCGGGGCCTGGTGGCTACAGTGGGGCTGGGCGTGGGGCGGGGCCTTGGCATGGAGGCGGGGCCTGGTGGCTACAATAGGGCTGGGCGTGGGAATGGCCTTGGCATGGAGGCGGGGCCTGGTGGCTACAGTGGGGCTAGGCGTGGGGCGGGGCCTTGGCGTGGAGGCGGGGCTTGGTGGCTACAGTGGGGCTGGGCTTGGGGCGGGGCCTTGGCATGGAGGCGGGGCCTGGTGGCTACAGTGGGGCTAGGCGTGGGCGGGGGCCTTAGCGTGGAGGCGGGGCTTGGTGGCTTCAGTGGGGCTGGGCTTGGGGCGGGCCTTGGCATGGAGGCGGGGCCTGGTGGCTACAATAGGGCTGGGCGTGGGAATGGCCTTGGCATGGAGGCGGGGCCTTGTGGCTACAGTGGAGCTGAGCGTGGGGCGAGGCCTTGGCATGGAGGCGGGCCGGGTGGGTAGACTGGGGCTGGGCGTGGGGTCTGGTGGCCCCTGTGTAGGCGGAGCTTCGTGGTAGGTGAGGAACCGCGGCGGAGGGAAGACGAGCTTGCTCTTGCACCTGCCGGTGGTGCTGCGCCGTGGCACTGGGGCAGGAAGCGTTAGGGCCGTTGAGGTTTAGTCTCCTGAACTCGCGGACCCACTGGCCCTTAGCACCAGCGACTGCTGAGCCACTGAGCTCTAACGCGACTGGCCCCACCGGGAAGTTCCTCGGGAACAGAGCCCTCTGGTCTCCCATCCCACCTGCCACCTGCCACCTCTTCTCTTCGGGGGTCTGCCTGCCTGCCTGCCTGCCTGCCTGCCTGCCTGCCTGCCTGCCTGCCTGCCTGCCTGCCTGCCTGCCTGTCTGTCTGTCTGTCTGTCTGTCTGTCTGTCTCGTTTGTGGGCCACACCCGGCGATACTCAGGGGTTACTCCTGGCTCTGCACTCAGGAATTACTCCTGGCGGTGCTCGGGGGACCATATGGGATGCGGGGGATCAAACCCGGGTTTGCTGTGTGTAAGGCAAAAGCCCTCCCGCTGTGCTGTCGCTGCGGCCCATCATTGGTGTGGAGGCATGTTGTTGGTTGAGGGTGAGGGCATCTGTCCTGTGCGTGCTCTGGGCATCCTCTCTCATCCCAGTGTCCCTCTGACCCGGGTTGAGTCAGCCGGCCAGAGCCCAGATTAGAGGCAGCCGTTGCTAGCCGGTCATTACCGACCGGCTGTCCTGAGCGATGCTAAGGAAGCCGTAAACCTGAACACTGCAGCCCAGAGCAAAGCCAACTCCCTAATAGAACCATAAAGTCAACACAATAAACCCCGCGGTGCTGGGCTGCTTCCTGACCTCCGCCCGACCTTGCGAGCCTGATCCCTCCTTCCTGTTTGGTCCCTGGCTCCCCCCAGACCTTCCCACCCCTGGAGTCCAGCCTTGCAGACCTCACCTTAAGCCAGAACTCTGCCCCTAGGCCTCAGTGGGACCTAGAACTTTCTGGAGGGAGTCTTCTGTGATACCCCGACCTGTTCCCCTCTTCCCCTGGGTCCCCTTCCTGCCTCGCCCAGCGCTTGCCCTGGCCATGCACTGGTGTTTAGTCCCATGGAAAGCCCCCTAATCCCGCAGTAGCCAAAGAATTCATTGGTGCCCTGCGTGGTTGTTGGTTGTTGTTGGTTGTTGTTGTTGGTGGTGGTTGGTGGTTGTCGGTTGTTGGTGGTGGTTGTTGGTGGTTGTTGGTGGTTGGTGGTGATGGTTGGTTGTTGTCGGTTGTTGGTGGTTGGTGGTGGTTGTTGTCTGCCTTCTTTGTTGTTTTGCCTTTGAGGCCACACCCGACTGTGCTCAGGGGGACCCCGTGTGGTGTCAGTTGAGCCCAGACTGGGGGGTGGGTTGAGCTGGAGCGATAGTAGTGTCTCGTATCTCTGGCTCTTTGACCCTGGTCCAAGCTCTGGCGTCCCATGTGGTGCCCCGAGCACCAGGCGTGATCCCTGAGTGCAGAGCCAGGAGGAACTGCTGAGCGTCACCTAGCGTAGTCCCCGTCAGAAAAAACAGCTCACGAGACTCCCTCCCCACTTCCTGCCCATTCCCACCTCCTTTCTGAGTAGTTACTCACAACTTTGATATTTTTCCCCTTTTAATTTTTTGGGGTGGGGTGCAGGGGACAGTGCCAGGAGTCAAGCCCAGAGCCTCGCACGCAAGGTCAGTGCTCTCCCGAGGGACTGCTCGCCCTGGGCCCTCACTGAATACCCCTGGAGGAAAAGAGATGAGCCAACCGCAGAAGTTTTAGATTCTGCATGTTCCCGGCTTCCGTCAGACTTGGTTTAACGGGTTTTAGATTCTGCTGTTCTGCTTTGTGTGATGGGTTTGAAAGGCCTTACTTTATTTATTTTACTTTCTGGAAGTCACACCCAGTGATGCTCAGTGGTTACTCCTGACTCTGCACTCAGGAATTACTCCTGGTGATGCTTGGGGGACCACACGGGATGCCGGGCATTGAACCCTGGTTGGCTGCATGCAAGGCAACGCCCTCCCTGCTGTGCTGTCGCTCCAGCCCCTATTTTTATTTTTTGACCCATTCCCAGTAGTGCTCAGGGCACAGTGCAGTGCCCGGGACAGAATGTGGGTCTCGGGCTTAGCCTGTGGGACTCTCCTGGCGCAACCCTTGTTCTGTTTCCTCACAGTTAATCATGTCTGTTTACGACTTGTCATATCTGGATTCTGGAGTCTCTTCCCCTTTTATCAGAAATGACTGTGGTTTGTAGAGTAAATTACAGGTGGAACAGATGCCACTCAACGATGTCTGCAGTGCGCAGCATTCCTTTCTGGATGAGACGGCCAGGCACGTCCGAGGCGATGCCATCTGGGAGGACCTGCTGAACCGTGCTTTCGTACCATGTTTTGTGATTATAAAAAACCAGGAAATTGTGAACCCTTCTGAGTTCTAGGAGCATCTTGGGTAAGCCGAGGTGTATTGGTGAGGCTCGGATGTAGCACACTGCGAGTATTTTGGCTTTGGCCTCCGTAATAGCTGCCGTTTAAGGTCGGGCCCGAGCGATAGCCCAGCGGGTAGGGCGTTTGCCTTGCATGCGGCCGGCCTTCACCGGCCGGGTTTGATCCCCGGCATCCCATATGGTCCCCTGAGCACCGTCAGGAGCAATTCCTGAGTGCAGAGCCAGGAGTAACCCCTGAGCATTGCTGGGTGTGACCCAAAAAAGCAAAAAAAAAAAAAAAAAAAAAAAATTTGTCTTCTAAAGTTTAATAAAGCTTATATCAATTTTGAAGTCATTATATTTTAACCTGTTTCGGGCCGGAGCGATAGCCCAGCGGGTAGGGCGTTTGCCTTGCATGCGGCCGGCCTCTGCCGGCCTGGGTTCGATCCCTGGTATCTCATATGGTCCCCCAAGCACCGCCAGGAGTAATTCCTGAGTGCAAAGCCAGGAGTAACCCCTGAGCACAGCCGGGTGTGACCCAAAAAGGCAAAAAAAAAAACCCAAAACCAAAAATAAATATTTTAACCTGTTTCTTTTTTTATATTACCTTATGTAATATAAAAATGGAGTTCCTCAGAGCTCCATCCAAGAGAAAACCTGATCTTTCCCCTATAAGTTTCATCAGTTAATGCTCGAGATGAGAGCCTTCTACTGAGAGTGTACCACCTACACGGCAGAGCCTGGCAAGCTACCTGAGTTTTATTTATTTGTTATGCCAAAACTAGTAACAAGTATGGACCTCAATTCCATGACCTGAAGAATGGTTTGAGGCTCTTCCTGTCCCTGGAGCAAGCAATTGCCCTTGGGTTACAATCCTTGTGACAGGACCTATGGAGATGTTACTGGTGCCCTCTGGAGCAAATCGATGAACAATGGGAAGACAGTGATACAGTGAATAGCTGCTGTTGTGGTGTCACTTTACACTGTGTGTCGACATGGTGCCCTTGACAACTGTTGTTAGAACCCAGAGCGATAGTTCAGCGGGTAGGCCACTTGCCTTGTGCGCAGCCCACCTGGGTTCAATCCCCTTGTGGTCCCCTGAGCCCAGCCAGGAGTGCAGATCCAGGAGTAAGCCCTGAGCACCATCAGGTGTGGCCCCAAATCTCCAAACCTTCGTGTGTTATAGTTGTTGTTGGGGGGGGGGGTGACAGCTCAGAGGGCTGGAGCACATGCTTTGTATACCGAGACCCAGGTTCGTCCCCAGCACCGGGTGGACCCCCGGCACTGTCAGGAGAGACCCCTGAGCACTGAGCTAGGAGTAGCTCCTAAACAGTGTTACGTGTGACTCCAAAACTTTTTTGTTTGTTTGGTTTTTGTTTTTCGGGCCATGCCCAGCAATGCTCGGGTTATTCCTGGCTCTGCGTTCAGGAATTACTCCTGACCTCATTCAGGGAACCCTATGGGATCCCGGGAATCAAACTCAGGCCGGCTGCATGCAAGGCAAACACCCTCCTGCAGTGCTATTGTCCCTGCCCTCGAAACAGTCAAAGTACACACACACACACACACACACACACACACACACACACACGTATCACTTGTATCACTGTTCATCAACTTGCTCAAGTGGGCACCAGTAATATCTCCATTCGTTGGGAATGAGGTCCATTATTGTTACTGTTTTTGGCATATCGAATACACCACGGGTAGCTTGCCAGGCTCTGCCGTGGCTCTGGGTTCATCCCAGGGGGCCCAGTCTTTTTCTGTGTCGGACCATCAACCGTCCAGGGCTGTCTCCTGTCTGCCACCTGCCAATGCAGCCGGGCACTGTAGCCAAACCTGTAGCACCTTGACCTTTGAATTCTTAGACCAGAAGACAGTATATTCTTTATATTCTTTTAAGGTTTGTTTTCTTTCCATTAGTTAAAAAGACTTGGCCTTCGTGAAAAGGAACAAAAGACAATCTTTGGGATACAAGAAAATTAAGGAGGCTCCCAAAGCTTTGTGATCAACCAGTCAAATTCTGTTTCTGTCCCATCTACTTGCCTTTCCACAGGACCATACTGGTTTATTACCAGTCAGATCTGCTAAGGCTTCTCCCCGCCCCGAACAAGTGAATATAACGTTTCAGGCCATCATAAATTGAGCAAATAGCTTATCTGTTTTCTGGAAAGGAGGTCTTTGGGAGTGGAGACACAAATAATGTCCTCCCATTATAAAACGCTTATTCCTTAAGATGTATTCAAGTAGAAGGTCACTAGTGAGTTCCATTTGTTTTCATTTGGGGGGTGTCATACCCAGCAACGCTCAGAGCTTACTCCTGGCTCTACATACACTCAGGGGTTACTCCCAGTGGGCTCAGGGCACCAGGGATCAAACTCGGTTCAGCCGTGGGCAAGACAAGCACAGTAGTTCTGTATTATCTCTCCTGCCCCAGGGCCATGTTTGTTTGTTTGGTCTTTCTCTGGGGACATCTCACTATACAGTCCAGACTACAGTCCTCAGGCCAGCTGAGTTTTTCCTAACCGCAACAGGGTCCTAAGTCAGTTCTGTATCACTGGGTAATAACAGAATTTGTACCGTGATCTTAACTTACGCTACTTCTTATGGCCTTACCTGCCCCACGTCTAGGCCAGTGTAGCTTATTGTGGCTTGCCCCGAGATGGTCCAGTTTCCACAACCGGACCCTTCTGGAGTGCAAGGAACTAAGGTCAGTCTAAGGGCAGCTGAAATTGAATTAGGACAGATGCCCAGGAGTAAATATTTCAGATTTAATTACTCCTTATCTTACAGATACATAGTGTTGACTGTCTTCCTGTGTCTACAGAAAGGACATTGCTCTAACATAAGAATATGAAAAGGGCATATAAGGAAGAGAAAAGCGACATTTCACAGCGCAAAACCCAAGGATATCAGAGTTAGCCTTCTAATAAGACATATATATGTATTTTTTTAATGAAAGTAGGGTTGGCTTCTAAGCTTATACAGTTCACACACAGTCTTGCGTACTTTCCCACTGAGTGTATCCGCCTCTGGGTCTGTCCCTGTTGTTCCAGCTGTCAGGATTTCTCTGTTGGCTTTAGGGAGTCGTATTCCTTTGAGTAGACACACCACAGCTTTCTGCAGGCCTGGATTGTTGGGCAGATAGGACGTTTCCATAGCTCAGCTGTGCTGGCAGGTACCAAAGCGAACACTGTGGTACATGGATCTTTTCCAAATGCCCTTTTCCACATCCTGTAGTTTCATATCCGGAAATGAAATTGCTTGATCATGTGTTGGTCCTCTAGCCAGGCATTTGTCTTTATTTGTTTTGGGGGCCACAGCCAGCAATGCTCAGGGCTCATTCCTGTTTCCATGCTCAGGATCTAGCAGTGCTTGGGGAACCGGATGTGGTACTGGGGACCCGGCTGGGTAGTAAGGCTGTGCACGGACAGAATCCTGGGCTCGCCCAGCTGCTCGTCTCAGGGTTTGAGGAATCTGCTTTTTTTTTTTTTTTTTTTTTTTTTTGCTTTTTTGGGTCACACCCGGCGATGCTCAGGGGTTTCTCCTGGCTCTGCACTCAGGAATCACTCCTGGCGGTGCTCGGGGGACCATATGGGATGCCGGGGATCGAACCCGGGCCGGCATGGGCCGACCGCGTGCAAGGCAAACGCCCTACCTGCTGGGCTATCGCTCCGGCCCCTTGAGGAATCTGCTTTAAGTTTCCTTTTTTTCCTTTCTCTCTTTCTTCTTTCTTTCTTTCTCTCTTTCTCTCTCTCTCTCTCTCTCTCTCTCTCTCTCTCTCTCTCTCTCTCTTTCTTTCTTTCTTTCTTTCTTTCTTTCCTGGGCCACACCCAGTGGTATTTAGGACCAACTTTTGGCTCTGCTCAGGGCTGACTCCTGGAGCCCTCAGGGGACCATAAAGGATGCCAGGGGTTGAGCCCGAGTCTGATGCTGCAAGGCAAACCCCACTGTGCTGTCCCTCTTCTGCAGGGCGTTTTCTGTAGTGGCCGCACTCGCTAGTGTGGGGATATGCAGGGGTAAGACTCATTGCTCTGTTGGAGCTAGTCCCTGAGCACGGTCAAGACTGATCTGAGCTCAGAGGAAGGAATAAGCCCTGAACACAGCGGGTGTGTATCAAAAGATCACTTTGATTGCTTTGGGTTTGCTTTGGTTTTGGGTTTGGTTTTTGGGCCACACCTGACAGTGCTCAGAGCTTATGTCCTGGCCCAGAGCTCAGGGCTCAGTCCTGGCGGTGCTCAGAGCTAAGTCCTGGCCCAGAGCTCAGGGCTCAGTCCTGGCGGTGCTCAGAGCTAAGTCCTGGCCCAGAGCTCAGGGCTCAGTCCTGGCGGTGCTCAGAGCTAAGTCCTGGCCCAGAGCTCAGGCTCAGTCCTGACGGGCCTGGGAGACCATTCGGGGCGCGGGGTGGAGCGGCTGTGCCGTCTACACTGCACTTTACATTATCTGGTGCTTTTGGCCATTTCCTTGCTTGCCCTCTGGTGCAGTTTGTCAGTGAGTGCGCTGACATCCCCTGCAGTTTATAGTTCAACCCTTGTGATGCCCCGGAGATGGGGACCTGGGGTGGGCAGCAGCGTCTGGGCGTGCCACACGCCGTCACACCGGGCTGCACTAAGGTGCTTCTGCTTGCTCTGAGAGTCACTTTCTGCAGCTTGCTCCGAGGCTGGTTCTGCCGCTGGAGCTTTAAAAAAAAGTCTCTCCAGCCTCTGGCTCGTGGCTGTGTTCTTCATTTCCCTTCAGCGACCTTGATTTTTCCCTGGCAAATTGTCTGATTTTCCTAAGGAGGATTCTTAGAGCCACAGTGAAATGTGATCATTTCCACTTCCGGTGGGTGGCTCTTGGGACTGGCAGTGCCAGCCGGCCTGTGGCCCCAGCTGGGCCCGAGCTCCAGTCTTCCTTTGTGTTCGTTTGGCTGGGAGAGAAGGGTCGCACCCGTTCGGTACTCCAGGCTCTGTGCGGAGGGGTCACTTTTGACAGTGCTCAGGGAATGAACCCTGGTCCTCCATGTGCCCGGCTTGCGGCTGCCGCCTGGCTCTCCAGCTCCTTGCATTTGGTTCTATGCTTAGGCGTTACTTCTGGCAGTGCTCAAGGGCCCAAGCGGTGTTGGGGATTGAACCACGCACACAGCGTGTGCTCAGCTAATGGCTCTTACCTCCCACCTGGCCCCAGGGTACGCCAGGAGGTTTATCACCAAAAACAGCCTCCCTGTGACCACGTGTCCTCCCCGCTGCTGTGCACTGAACTTAAAACTGAAGCACCAAGGGACTGGGGTGACAGCACAGCGGGGGGGCGTTTGCCTTGCACGCAGCCAACCCAGGTTCTATCCCTGGCATCCCATATGGGCCCCTGAGCTCTACAAGGAGTAATTTCTGAGTGCAGAGCCAGGAGTAACCACGAGCATCACAGGGTGTGACCCAAAAAGCACCGAAACAAACAAAAAAACCTGCAGCACCAAAATCCAGTTGGTGGATGGCGCAGAAAAGCAGCAGCTCTTAGGACCCGCCTGTGTAGGGCCACAGCGGCGATGCGACGGGGAGGGACATGCCTGTGTAGGGCCACAGCGGCGATGCGACGGGGAGGGACCCGCCTGTGTATGGCCACAGCGGCGATGCGACGGGGAGGGACATGCCTGTGTAGGGCCACAGCGGCGATGTGGCGGGGAGGGGACCTGCCTGTGTAGGGCCACAGCGGCGATGCGACGGGGAGGGACCCGCCTGTGTATGGCCACAGCGGGCGATGCGACGGGAGGGACATGCCTGTGTAGGGCCACAGCGGCAATGCGACGGGAGGGACATGCCTGTGTAGGGTCACAGCGGCAATGCGACGGGGAGGGACCCGCCTGTGTAGGGCCACAGCGGCAATGCGACGGGGAGGGACCCGCCTGTGTATGGCCACAGCGGCGATGCGCGACGGGAGGGACATGCCTGTGTAGGGCCACAGCGGCGATGTGGCGGGGAGGGACCTGCCTGTGTAGGGCCACAGCGGCAATGCGACGGGGAGGGACCCGCCTGTGTAGGGCCACAGCGGCAATGCGACGGGGAGGGACCCGCCTGTGTAGGGCCACAGCAGCGATGCGACGGGAGGGACTGTCTGTGTAGGGCCACAGCGGCGATGCAACGGGGGAGGGACCTGCCTGAACGGGGCGGACCCAGGCTCCATCCCGCACATACGTGGTGCCCACTGCGTTGCCAGGAGACAGCCCTGAGCAGAGCCATGAGTAAGCCCTGGGCGGCATCAGTGTGTCCTAAAACAAGACAAAACCTCAAAGAAGTTCCTTAAATGTATACTTGTATAATACCACCTTAGTTGTCATTCTACTACATGTGTATATACTTTCTGGCTTATTTCAGTCCTTTTATTTACTTTTATTTTATTTTATTTATTTATTTATTTTTTTGCTTTTTTTGGGTCACACTCGGCAATGCTCAGGGGTTTCTCCTGGCTCTGCACTCAGGAATTACTCCTGGCGGTGCTCGGGGACCATATGGGATGCCGGGATCGAACCCGGGCCGGCATGGGCCAGCCGCATGCAAGGCAAACGTCCTACCCGCTGGGCTATCGCTCTGGCCCCTTATTTACTTTTTAATTTTTGGGTCACACCCAGTGATGCTCAGGGGTTACTCCTGGCTCTGCACTCAGGAATTGCTCCTGGAGGTGCTCAGGGGACCATATGGGATGCCGGGGATCGAACCCGGGCCGGCCTCTGACTCTTCCTCCTGTGGCCATCCCCTTTCCCACTTCCCAGCTCCTTCCTTTCCTGTTTCCGCAGTGCGGATGGTGCTCCCGCCCGCAAAGTGCCCCGGTACTGTGCAAGGGGACTCAAGGCATCAGGATCACCCTGTCGGAAATACCACTGGAGGCTGGTGCTGGAACTCGGCCTGTGGGGGTGGCTCTGGGTTTGATCCCCAGCCCCAGAGTTGGGTGTGTGTGTTGGGTGGGCAGGGGGGGCAGTTCTCTCTCTCTCTCACACACACACAGAGTCACACACAGAGTCACACACAGTCACACACAGACACACACATAGATACATACACAGACACAGTCATACACACAGAGACACACACATAACCAGACACACAGTCACATACAGAGACACACAGTCACATACAGAGACAGGCAGACTCTCTCTCTCTCTCACACACACACACACACACTCCCCTCCTGCCTTCCTTCTTCCTCTTCTGCCTCTGTTCTCCCTCCCAGTTCGTGGCTCTGATTAACTCTGTCCTGCTCCACCCCGGGCAGTGAACACACTGTGGAAGGCTGGACTCAGGCGGTTGGGGAACCGCTGCGTGCACCATCTCACACACTCCCGCCCCTCTTTCAAAAATCACTTGTGGCCGTTCTCGTTTGATTTGGGGGAGTGACCGCAGGACTGAGGGAGGGCGGGATTCTCAGCTCAGTGAGGTTCTCACCCAGGAGCTCAGGAAGAGGACGGAGGGATGGTCTGAGGAAGGAGGTCAGAGCCGCTGGACTCTAGCCGAGTCCAGGACGGAGGTGGCCCCTGGCCAGCTTGGGGATAAACAGAAGGGAGGTTGGGGGAGGGGGCAGGAACTCCAGGACAAGGCCGCAGGGAACTTGGGCCCGGGTGCCTGGACCTGAGCCCTGCTGCCCTCCCAGGCCAGATGGCCAGTGCTGTGTGGGTGGGGTGAGACCATTGAACTTGAACCTGGGGGCGGATTGAATCTTTGGGGGACTTTAAAGGAATTCCTGGGGCAGGAGTTTGCTTATGAATGAGCCGGGATGGAGGGCTGCTCTGTGTGTCCAAGGCAGTTGTTTGGGAAGGTCTGGGGGTGGGGCAGGTTTGGGCTTGGGGGGCGGGGCTGCATCTCTCCACGCCCCATCCCTGCCTTCCCCCTGCCCACACCAGGCTTTCTGGAAGCCCCCACTGGGGCTTTGCCCGGTTCACTCGCTTTGGCCCCTGTCCTTTAGTTTTCTCTTGTGGAATGTGTTTTATTGAAAATTCCAGGCGGCAGGCCATCCTCCAGGCGACAGACACCCTTTTGATTTTATTCTCCTTCTCTTTTGAAGTGGCTGCTCACGTATTCAGGGTGTAACTGGCTTGGTTCATCTCATTTAAAAAATAAAGGAATAGGGGCCGAGAGAGTGGGCGGGGTGCTGCTGGTCTTGCACACGGCCGACCTGAGTTTGATCCCGGCATCCCATAAGGTCCCCTGAGCATCACCAGGACTAATTCCTGAGTGCAGAGCCAGGAGTAAACCCTGAACATGGCCGGGTGTGGCCCCCAAACAAACTTAATAAGAATAATAATGATGATAATCATGGTCATAATGGCTGGGACTGGAGAGACGGTGCTTTGCTTGCTTGCGACCTGCCCCGGTTTAACCCCCAGATCCACATAGGACCCCCAGAGCCCCCTCAGCAGTGTGCCCTGAGCACAGCCAAGTGTGGTACCCCGAAATCCACAAAGAAAAAATATGGTCTGTTCTCAGCAGCACACGGAGCGGCCTGTCCTCTGCCCGCCGGCAGCATGTGGATAGTAAAGGTTCCCACCGCTCGTGCCTGTCTGCTTGGTTTCGGAAGGCTACTTCCCTTTGTCTGGGTGTTGCCTGTCCAGATCTGGAGTGGGAATAAAGAGGCACGAGGAGCTGGTCCTGACCTGCCCGCTGAGGGGGCTCCGTAGAAATGACGGCATCTGCGCGTGGGCCCTGGAGATGGCGTTTCCGTCGCGGGCCACCCAGTGACCTCACCAGCTACTCCCAAAGAAGTGCTTATTATCTTTTGGGTCCCCCCAGAGAACAATTCCTCTTTCTTGAAAGCCCGGGGTGCGCTTCTGAGACGCGTACTTGCTCCGTGCCCGGTGGAGACGTGTTTGGCCTTTGTGAATAAGCCACGGTGCGCCCCAAGAGCCGGTTTGTTGGTTTAACAACAGACCGCCGGCCCTCTTGCTTCTGTGCTCACGAAGGGCGGGCGAAGCTCGGGCCCAGATGGCCGCCTTTGTGGGCCTGGCCACACTCGGAAGGCACCTGCCTGGCACACACAACGTCAAGGTTTGGTCCCAGGCACTGAAAAATCAAACTCCCCGCCACTGACTTGTGGCTTTCTGCAGTCTATGAAGCTGCTCTCGCGGGCAGTGTTTGGCCTCGACCCGTCCTGCCTGTCTTTTTCTGATTCTCCGTGTTGTTTCCTGCTTCCGCATATCTGTCTCTTTGAAAATTTGAAAAATAGGGGCCAGGACCATAGCACAGCGGGGAGGGCGTTTGCCTTCAACGTGGCCAACCTGGGTTCGATCTCCGGCATCCCATGTGGTCCCCTGAGCACCATCAGGAGTAAATCCTGAGTGCAGAGCCAGGAGTAAGCCCTGAACATCACTGGGTGTCACCCAAAAAGATAGATGGATATATGTAGAGAGAGAAAGAGGGGGGAGGAAGGAAGGAGCAATAGCAGCAGGGAGGGCGTTTACCTTGCCTGCGGCCAACCCAGATATGAGCCCCAGCATCCCATACGGTTCCCTGAGCACCAGCAGGAGTAATTCCTGAGTGCAGAGCCAGGAGGAACCCCCGAGTGTTGCTGGGTGTTACCCAAAAAGCGAAAGATAGAGGGAGGGAAGGAAGGAAGGAAGGAGGGAGGGAGGGGAGGGAGGGAGGAAGGAAGGAAGGAAAAGAAATCTCTCGCATGGCAGTGTGTTCGCTGACCTTTGGTGGGAGTTGATGTGTTTTCTCTGATACGTTGTGGCAGGGGTCAGGTGATGCATTTTCTCCTTCGTCCCACCAAGCCACTGGCCCACCCAGCCACTGGCCCACCCAGCCACTGACCCACCCAGCCACTGACCCACCCAGCCACTGACCCACCCAGCCGCTGACCCACCCAGCCGCTGGCCCACCCAGCCGCTGGCCCACCCAGCCGCTGACCCACGCAGCCGCTGGCCCACCCAGCCACTGACCCACCCAGCCACTGACCCACCCAGCCGCTGACCCACCCAGCCGCTGACCCACCCAGCCACTGACTGTCCAACGATTCCTTCCGCAGCACTTTCACGATGGCGGAAAGCCCAACAGCACATCGAGACATGCTGGAAGCAGCTCGAGTCTGTAAGTGAAGGCCTGGATGCCGGGTGGACGCTGCTGCGGGCCCTGGGGGGCTCCAGCCCTGAAAGGGCCTCAGGGATCCTGATGTCGCCTGTCTTTCCACTGGATTCTAGAAAGCCGATGGGATTCTGAGCCAGAGAACCCGGGCGGGGTCTTGTCTCGTCTTCCTCTCCCTCTTCCCCCTCTTCCCCCTCTCCCTCTCCCCCCTCTTCCCCCCTCTCCCTCCTCCCCCTCCTCCCCCTCTCCCTCCTCCCTCCCCTTTCCTCTCCCCTCCCTCCTCCCCTCCTCTCCCCCTCCTCTCCCCTCCTCCTTTCCCCCCTTCTCTCTGACCCTCTCCCTCTCCTGGGCCACACCTGGCAGTACTTGAGCTTACTCCCGACTCAGCTCTCAGGGATCACCCCAGTGGGGCTCAGAGGACCATAGGGGGTTCTGAGTATCAAAGCCGGGCTGACCACACGGAAGGCAAGAACCGTCCCCTATTTTGTGATGGCTGCACCCAGCAGTGCTCCGGGCTCTGTGCTCGGGGATCACTCTGGCACGGCTGGTGATTGAACCCCGTAGGACGCTTGCAAGGCGAGCGCCGTCCCCCCGCGCTCTCTCTCCGGCCCCTCCTGCTCTTCCCCCAGCCTCGGGAGCACCTTGCAGGGAGGACGGGAGGGGGGGGAGCCCCTCCCCTGGGCCGCCACCTTCACACCTTCCTGCTTGCAGAGTAAGCGGCGCTTTGAGCGGGACTGCAAGGAGGCTGACCGCGCCCAGCAGCACTTTGAGAAGATGGACGCCGACATCAACGTGACCAAGGCGGATGTGGAGAAGGTCAGTGGGTCCCGCTGCTGAGGGACCAGCAGGACCCAGCGTGCGTGCAGGGACCCCAGGGGCGTCTCTGGGGAGGGGGTCCCCAGCGCCGGTTTAGTCAGCCAGAGACTCGCCCGGAGCCGGAGAGGGCGTTTCCGGACACTTCTGCGCTCCCCCTCTCCCCACTTCATTTAATTTTATTTATTACATTATTTTGTTGTTTTGATTTTGGTTTGTGGGCACACCTGGAAATACTCAGGGGTTACACCTGGCTCTGCACTCAGGAGTTCCTCCCGGCTCTGCACTCAGGGGTTACACCTGGCTCTGCACTCAGGGGTTACACCTGGCTCTGCACTCAGGGGTTCCTCCCGGCTCTGCACTCAGGGGTTACACCTGGCTCTGCACTCAGGGGTTCCTCCTGGCTCTGCACTCAGGGGTTACACCTGGCTCTGCACTCAGGGGTTCCTCCTGGCTCTGCACTCAGGGGTTCCTCCTGGCTCTGCATTCAGGGGTTACACCTGGCTCTGCACTCAGGAGTTCCTCCCGGCTCTGCACTCAGGGGTTACACCTGGCTCTGCACTCAGGGGTTACACCTGGCTCTGCACTCAGGGGTTCCTCCTGGCTCTGCACTCAGGGGTTACACCTGGCTCTGCACTCAGGGGTTCCTCCTGGCTCTGCACTCAGGGGTTACTCCTGGCAGTGCTCAAGGGACCATATGGGATCCCGGAGATTGGACCTGGGTCAGCTGCGTGCGAGGCAAATGCCCTCCCGCTGGGCTATCGCTCCGGCCCCTCATTATTTTTTAAAATTTACTCTTTGTTTTGTGTTTGGAGCCACACCGTCTGTTCTCAGGCTTACCCCTGCTGGGCTCCCTGGACCAGCTGGGTGCTGGGGATTCAACCCAGCTCGCGCAAGACTCTGCCTTGCCTGCTGCGCTGCCTCTGCAGCTGTCAGAGCCTTTTCTTTCTCTCTTTTGTTTTTATTGCTTTTGGGGTCACACCCGGCAATGCTCAGGGGTTACTCCTGGCTCTGCCCTCAGGAATTACTCCTGGTGCTCGGGGGCCATATGGGATGCCGGAGATCGAACCCGGGTCAGCCGCTTGCAAGGCAAACGCCCTCCCCACTGTGCTATCACTCCGGCCCTTTTTTTTAAATGGGATCCTGGTTTGATCCTTGGCATCCCATATGTCTCCCCACACCCTCCTGCCTCCAGCCCCACCAGGAGTGATTCCTGAGTGCAGAGCCAGGAGTCAGCCCTGAACGTCATGGGTGTGGCCCCCAAGAGAGATTGAAAGCCCCGGGCACCCACAGCCCCCACTCCCCTTTCACCGTACCTGAGATAAGGGATACTGATCGTTTCACTGACCCTCCGGGTCTCCCCAGAGATTTGTCTCACCCCTGTCACAGGTGAGGGTCCTCCCCAAGTGGTGCTCCCAGGCCCAGAGCTCGGGGGCCGCGGTGCCGCTTTAGGTGATGACTGTGGGGCCGTGTGGTCAGACCAGGACGGGCGCGTCAAGGCAGGCCCGTGAGTCGTGGTTATCCCTCTAGTCCCGGAGTCACGTTTTTCGCCTTTTTTTTCACCTTCCCAAACAGAGAAAAATCATGAATTTCCTCTGCTTGTTTGTCTTTTTAACTCAGTAGGAGGCTTTTTTAAAACAGCCCATGTGGAGTGTGGGACTCTGCTTTACCTCATTTTGTGTTTTGGTTCTTTGTTTCTATGTGCTTGGGGGTCACACTGGCAGCGCTCAGGCATCACTCCGGCGGACTCAGAGTCCAAAGTGGGGTGCCGGGGTGGAACCTAGGTGGGCTGCATACACCCCCCTATCCCCCTTCCGTACTCAGCCCTGTTAGGTCTGAGCAAGCACCCCCTATCCCCCTTCCGTACTCAGCCCTGTTAGGTCGGGCTCTTCCCGCATCTTGTGTGTGAGAACTGCTCTCCTTCCGTGCGGCCAGGACGCTCTCCCCTACGTGGCAGTCACAGGTGCGGGCACCGGTTGGTAGGATGGCGACACAGTGGCATGTGGCGTTTTCTCTCTTTTAGGGGGCGCAGGCTTGGATCGTGCCCTGTTGTGCTCAGCTGCTGTCCTGGCTATGTTCAGGGGCGACCCCTGGTGGTCACCAGGGCCCCTGTGTCGTGCTGGGATTTGAACTGGGGGGTTCAGATTTGATCTGGGTGGGAGAGTCCCTTGGGTGCCCGAGCAGCACCTTAGCCCCGGCTGTTTCTGGTTCCCCAAACAGCCCCGTGTTCGGTGTTTCAGCTTCTGTGCGTGACCTCAGGTGCTCTCGTTTCCCCAAACCCACCGTGATTTGCCTGTTGCCTGGGTTCTGTGTTTAATGGCCCGGATGCGGCCTGTCAGTGTGAACCTGATAGATGCAAAGTTTCGCTTCTTGTTATTTAATGTAATTTCCCATTTTGACTTTGGAGAGCCCCGAATCTAATAGAAGTGCCCCCCCCCCCCCCCCCCGTTTCCGCCGATGATTAGATTAGCCCTTCGGTAGAAATCACTCGTCTGCTCTTTCCAGCGGGCAGCCCCGCAGTATAATGAAGATGCAGGGTCCATTCTGCTAATGGCGGGTAGGATGGAGATGGCCAGGGAACCTCAGGATGGACATGGCCCAGGGGCCTCGGGATGGACACAGCCAGGGGGGTTCTCAGGATGGACACAGCCCAGGGACTTCTGGATGGACAAGACCTGTCCGGGGGCCAGGATGGACACAGCCCGGAGGCCAGGATGGACACGGCTCAGGGGGTCTCAGGATGGACACGGCCCGGGGGGCCAGCATGGACACGGCTCAGGGGTCTCAGGATGGACACGGCCCGGGGGCCAGCATGGACACGGCTCAGGGGGTCTCAGGATGGACACGGCCCAGGGTACCCTCCGAGTGCAGCTCCGACCTGGCCCGGGAGCTGAGTGGCTGCCTGAGCTCCTGCTTCTCTCTTTGGCAGGTTACATGGTGTCCGCATACCAGCGCAGCGGCCACCCCGTGAGCACCAGCTTCACATGCTGGAGTCCAGGCTTGGTCATGGCACTGCGGACCCCCGGCGCCACCAGCATCACTCCTGTGCACTGCACTGCCTGGGGTGGCCCCTCGGCCCCAGCCTTAAGTGTCCCGCGTGAGCGTTAGGGTCCACACTGTAAGAGCCGGTCTGGGCGTGGCATCGTCGGTTGAGTGTGTGTGTGTGCTCGTGTGCGTGTGTGTGTGCGCCTGTGCGTGTGTGTGTGCGTGTGTGTGCGTATGTGACCACGTCTCTTTGTGACTGCGTGCCTGTGTGTGAGTACTTGTGTGTGTCTTTGTGTGAGTGTGTCTGTGTCTGAGTATTTGTGTCTCTGAGTGTACATGTGAGTGTGTCTATCTGTGAGTCTAGATGTGAGTGTGTGTGTATGTGAGTGCATGTGTTTATGTGTGTGTGTCTGAGTGTCAGTGTGAGCGTATGCGTCTGAGTGTCTGTATGAGCTGTGTATGCGTCTGAGTGTGTGTGTCTCTTAGTGTGTGTGAGTACATATATGCGTGTGCCTCTGCGTGTATCCGTGAGTGCGGCGTGTGCGTAAGTGTTTGAGTGTTGGCCAAGTGTTGGCTGCTGTCAGCTCACACAAGCTGTGCGTTACGCCAAGTGTCCATTCTCCCCTGAAGCGCAGCGATGTCCACAGAGGCCGGGGACATGTGTGGAGGCTGCGTGTGTACGTGGGGCTCACCAGGGGTGCGGGCCCAGGAACCAGGCGGTCATTCCCCTCCCTTTGCCCAGTTGCCGGCTCCGAGGGGTTGTCTGTGGACACTCGTGCAGTTTTGACCAGGAATTCACGCATCGTGTGTGTCCAGGACTAGGCAGATGTGGACGGTGGTGGCCGAGGCTCAGTGGTGGAGCGGCCACCTCGCCGCTGCCCTTGCCCTGGGGACCCCTGGGCCCACCACAGGCTCTGTGGACGCTGCAACTAAGTGTGTGGTACTTTGGGGGCACCGCAGGCGCGTGCGGCGCCCGTCATCACCCCTGAGTGCGGGGAAGGAAAGGGGAGACATTGCAGTTTAACTTGAAAATCTTTCAGCTCGTTCTTTCTCTTCATTTCAGGAAGTGGAACGTTGTTATCTCAGTCTGTAATCTCGAGACGTCCACGGCCAGGGAACACGGGAAAGTCAGACCATATATGGGTCGCTCGACTCATGGCATCCCTCGCTAAAAATAGTAGTTTAGGGCCAGGAGAGACCCCGGTGGTGGGGTATGCGCCCAGCGCATTCGGTTTTGATCCCCGGTACCAGGAGTCGAGACCCCGAGACGCCCTGGCAGTGCCGCCGGGGCTGAATCCAGCCAGGCGTGACCCTAGACCGTGTGTGATCTCATTTAATGTTGTTGGTTTTGCTCGGGGCTTACTCCTGGCTCTGCACTCAATCCCAGGGGTCACTCGTGGCGGGTGGACAGTATGGGCTACTAGGGCTTGAACCCAGGCTGGCTGGGCTCCCTCTCTGGCCCCAGTCAATAGCTTTGTCTGAACTCAGCAACGCGATGAAGTTTTATATGAACCTGGCGTCATTTGCCACCGACCAGGAGAGGATTTTTTCTGGGACCCCAGCAGGCTGCGTTGGACCCTCTCTTGAGCCCAGTAGTGACCCCAGAGTAACTATTGACTTGTGGGGGTCCAAGGGAGCACTCCTGGGCCTGGCTCGGGCTCACTGAGGCGGTGCTGGGGGGTCGAACCCCGTTTGTTGTGGGCTGGACAAGTGCCGAGCCCTTGGCCGAGCTCTGCCGCCCCTCAGCGGTTTGCTCCTCCCGTCCTTCATGCAGTGACAGTGGCCCCGCCCCGGTTGCTCCAGCTCAGCTCCCCTGTGACGTGTGGGTTGTGTTTCCGATGGCGCTGTTGGCAGTGGCTTGCGTCTTTCCCCTTGGCTGTGTGCTGGGGATCAGACCTTCGCTCGTGCCCGGATGCGCCAACATCCCCTTTCCCTGCTGTCTTCCTTCTCGGATTTAAGGACATACCCGGCACTCCTTAGGGGACATTCCCAGGTCAGAGCTCAGGGGTCACCAGCTTGAGGAAGTTGTGCCCAAGCCCTCAGGACACCTCCCTGGCCCCTGCCTGTCTTTTTCCTGGCTCAGCACTCAGGGATCACTCCCAGCGGGTCGCTGAAGACCAGTTGGGATGCTGGAGATTGAACTTGGGTCAGCGTTGTGGGAGCAAACAGCTCCGTGCTGTGCTATGGGACAGTCGCATCACTCTGCTCGCCTTTTTTTCTTTAAGCTTTTTGGGTCACACCTGGCGATGCTCAGGGATTACTCCTGGCTCTGCACTAAGGAATTACTCCTGGCGATGCTCTGAGGATTGAACCCAGCTCGACCATGTACTATTGCTGCGGCCTAGTCCCATCATTCTTAATTGTTAAAATAATTGTTGGCTTTCCGAAGTGTGAACTGTCGGTCTCTCCTCCTCTCTCCCTCCCTCACTCCTTCCTTCCTTCCTTCGTTTGTTCGTTCCTTCCTTCCTTCCTTCCTTCCTTCCTTCCTCCCTCCCTCCCTCCCTCCCTCCCTCCCCTCCCTCCCTCCCTCCTCCCTCTCTCCCTCCTTCCCTCTCGTCCATCCCAGCCCACCCATTATTCATGGACCGTAGAGTTGGGGTGCTGGTCCAGACGCCCCCCTCGCATTCGCACACCCGACTTTGGGGATTGTGCTATCCCCTTTCTCCCTAAGACTCACTTTTCTGTCTTTTGAGTTGTGCTCACCTGCCTCCCCCTCCCGGCGCTTTCGTGACATTTGGCGACTCAGGTCTGGCGTCAGGTGGTTTGTCAGTGTGTGCTACAGCCAGGCGCTTTGCGAGAGAGGCAGAAAAAAATCCCAAAACCGCGTCTGTGGCCCCGCTTGCTGGGTGCAGGGCTGGAAAGGGAAAAAAAGGTTATCCAAATGAATGGAATGTGAACTAATGTTTCCGAACAGAGAGTGCAGTGTTTGCTAAATGCACGCATCACACTGGGCCGTGCGGCCACGATGAATAATTCCCTTTCTCCCTCTCCCATTCCTTCTTGCCTTGTGACTGTTGGCTCTTACATAATTTCTCAGTGCAAAATAGGATATTGTTTACCAGAATGTTCGCAGTTGCCGGTTACTCGCGGCTGCAGAGCGAAATGGTTCACGAGTCCAGATCTGTTGTTAAAACTCCGTCATTGATTTCTTTGCTCCTGGTCTCCCTTCTCTCACTGCCTGAGTCTTTCTCTGTGAGACCTCGCCTTCCTGGACAGTTGCTTGATAGGAAACCAGTAACTTGTCGTCTTTATTCCGATGCACCCACAATTCTGGGTTTGCTGCTTGTTTGCTCCGAGATGTGGATAGCTTGGCCTCACTGCAGCTTTCATCCTTGTTTTTTTTGGTGAGGGGGTCACACCAGCGATGCTCAGGGGTTTCTCCTGGCTCTGCTCTCAGGAATTACTCCTGGTAGTGCTTGGGGACCATATGGGATTCGGGGGATAGAACCCAGGTCAGCCTCATGCAAGGCAAATGCCCTCCCGCTGTGCTATCTCTCCGGCCCTCATTCTATAATCTGTTTTGAGACATTTTTTCCCACAATCTATATTGAATTAAATTCTGACCCTGGTACTTGTGTTTTCTATTTTTTTTAATTTCATTTTTATTATACCGCCGTGAGATATACAGTTAAAAGTGTTCATATGTGGGTTTCAGTCACAGTGTTCCAGCACCCATCCCTCCACCAGTGCCCATTTCCCTCCACCAGTGTCTCATGCTTCCCCCTCCCCAGCCAGAGTCTATGGCAGGCGATTTTCACTTCTCTCTCTCTCTCTCTCTCTCTCTCTCTCTCTCTCTCTCTCTCTCTCTCTCTCTCTGTCTCTGAGGTAGTATTTTATTTTATTTTATTTTTTTATTTTTTTATTTTTTTTTTTTTTTTTTTTGCTTTTTTGGGTCACACCGGCGATGCCCAGGGGTTACTCCTGGCTCTGTGCTCAGGAATCACTCCTGGCGGTGCTCGGGGGACCATATGGGATGCCGGGGATTGAACCCGGGCCGGCATAGGCCGGCCACGTGCAAGGCAAACGCCCTACCCGCTGAGCTATCGCTCCGGCCCTATTTTATTTTATTTTATTTTGCTTTTTTTTTTTTTTTTTTGGTCACATCCGGCAATGCTTAGGGATTTCTCCTGGCTCTTCACTCAGGAATTACTCCTGGCGGTGCTCGGGGACCATATGGGTTCCGGGGATCAAACCCGGGCGGCATGGGCCGCCGGCGTGCAAGGCAAACGCCCTACCCGCAGGGCTATCGCTCTGGCCCCTATTTTATTTTTTAAAGAATACTTTATTATACCACCGTTAGATATACAATTACAAGATGTTTATGTTTGAGTCTCCGTCATACAGTGTTCCAGTACCCATCCCTCCACCGTACCCATTTCCCACCACCAATGTCCCTGATTCCCCCCCTCTCCCCCAGCCTGCCTCCATGGAAAGTTCTTTATCTCCTTTCTCTCTTTTCTCTCTCTCCTCTCTCTCTCCCTCTCTCCCTCTCTCCCTCCCTCCTTCCCTCTCTCCCTCTCTCCCTCTCTCTCTCTGTCTCTCTCTCCCTCCCTCTCTGTCTCTCTCTCTCTCTCTCTCTCCCTGCTTCCCTTTCTTAAACATTGTGGATTGTAATTACTGTCACTTTCTTCCCATCATCATCGATTTGCTCGAGCGGGCACCAGTAACATCTCCATATGTCCTGTCTCGTGCAAGTAGAGCCCAAGGACACCTGCTTCCTCCAGGAACATAAAGAGCCTCAACCATTCCATCAGGTCATGGGAATGAGGTCTATAATTGTTACTGGTATCTGGTCATATCAAATACGACACGGGTAGCTTGCCAGGCTCTGCCGTGCGGGTAGCATACTCTTGTAGTCATCTCAAAATCCAGCATTTATTGATGAACCGCACAGCTGCAAGCAGGTGCGCGAGCCGGGCTGTGATAGGCTGGTCTGCTGGGTTCTGACAAGGGGAAGTCCGGATGTGGAAAATGGATGCCCCTCATGGAGTGGGGGTCATCTGGCTTGTTTTGAGGCTCTGCTGGGGTGGCAGGCCAGGGCTAGAACTGGCCATCCCTCCCGGGCACCTCATGAGCGGCTGGGCACAGGTGAGAGCCAGTAGCAGCTCAGTAGCAGTGGATTGTAATACATACATTTATTTGTATGTACACCCAGCCAGTAGCAGTAGATTGTAATACATACATTTATAGGTTATCTTTTTGCATATAATCAAAACTCAGTAATCGGATGGAATCCATTATTTTCAGTGATTATTAGCACACTGTCCCCTTCTCTGTCTTACCTAGCCTCTGACTCCCACACATTTGTGGTATACCAGATTTTAAGATAAAGCCCGTGCGTCATGGGTATCGGGCTGTGTCCAGCTGTGGAGTCCAGACCAGAGAATGACTGTAGCTGTGTTGCCACGAGGTTTTCTAACTACTGGGGTCCTGGCAGGGGACAGGCCAAGGAGCAAAAACCTGCCCCCACCCCAAGACGCTCATCAGTCTAGCACAGGGCGGGCAGGCAGAGACTCTGCCCTGAACCTGAATATCTGGTGTCCAGCTGAGAGCCCCAGCAGCAGTTCTGGGGGTGTGGGTGGGGGTGGTCACCAGGTACTTGTGTTTTCTTTCTTTTGTTTTCTTTTTTTCTTTTTTTTTTTTTTTTTTGCTTTTTTGGTCACATCCGGCAATGCTCAGGGGTTTCTCCTGGCTCTGCACTCAGGAATTACTCCTGGCGGTGCTCGGGGGACCATATGGGATGCCCGGGGATCAAACCCGGCCGGCATGCCTCCCGCATGCAAGGCAAACGCCCTACCCACTGGGCTATCACTCCAGCCCCCACTTGTGTTTTCTAAGGGGCAGGGGTGTGTGTGTGTGTGTGTGTGTGAGAGAGAGAGAGGAGAGAGAGAGAGAGAGAGAGAGAGAGAGAAACACAAACTTTTCGTTTCTCAGTGGTGCTGTGGCTTCTGGAAACATCTGCCCTAGACCATCACCAAGACCTATATTGCAGTCTTTATAGGTGCTCCTGTTGCGGAACAGGAAACTGAGTCACTTATCTAGTAGGGCAAATTCTAAGAAGTAGGTGACAGGGCCCCCAAACCCCGGGAGTAACCCGAGCATAGCCAGAAGTGGCCCAAACACCAAAAGTAAACGAATGAGTAAATAAAAGAAGTGATGATGTGCTTTTGGAGGGAGGAGACGGCCGGAGGTTTCGACTCTCGGGGCCACATCTGGTCCCAGAGCCAAGAGAGGCTCCAAGCACTGCGGCGCTGGCCCAGTTAGTTGGTAGGTTTCTGTTCTGCTGGGAAGGTAGTACAGGGTTATAAGGAGCTTCCTCGCATGCAGCTGGTCCCCGAGGGCCCCAGGTGACCCCTGAGCCCTGCCAGTGAGGGCCTCCACAATAAACAGATAAAATGGTTGGAGAAAGTCAAAACCCTTCTGCTGTGGTGGCTGACCCCGAGCCCCGGCCAGAGCTACAGAGAGGCCCGCAGCGCTGCTCAGGAGCGCCCAGCTGAGACCAGGAACAGTCCGAGCATCTGTTTGTATGGCCCCCTGCCCGCTCCCTCTCCCTCTCCCTCTCTTCCTCCCTCTCTCTCTCTCTCTTTCTGACTCTCTCTTTCCCTCTCTCCCTCTCTCTCTTTCTCTCACGCACTCTTTCTCTGTCTCCCTCATCTCTCTCACTCTCTTTCTCTCTCACACTCTCGCCCTCTTGCTCACTCTCTCTCCGTCTCTCACACACTGTCACACACATACACACACACACTCTGTTCCCAGGAAAACCACCTTGTTCTCCTTAACACCTGATTAACTTTCTTTTTCTTTTACTTTTTGTTTCTTTATCTTGCTTTGTTTGGGGGCCACACCAGTGTGGCTAAGGGGTTACCCCTGGCTCTGCACTCAGTTATCACTCCTGGCAGGACTCAGGGACCCTACGGAATGCCGGGGGTCGAACCCAGGTCAGTGAGGCACTAGGCAGCGTCGTGTCCTCCCGTCCCCCTGCCCCCCATCTCACTCTATCCCTCGTTAACACTCTTGAGAAGTAAGAGGCTCCTCGGGTCGGGTCGCACCATCCAGGCTCTGACATCGCAGCTTGCAGGCAGCCGGCTGGGCCGGGCTAGGGGTTGGGCCGGCTGGTGGGGGCTGCCCTAGTCTCTGGTCTCCAGCTGGGCTGCAGCGGGAAGCATTTTTTACCATGTGGGAAGCCGCTCTCAGCTGGACGTATAAGGAGCTGCCCAGGCGGTTTCTGCCCCCACCCGCGCTCTCCGGCCCCTTCACCGTCATCACCTCTGTCGCTCCCCCTTTGTTCCAGGGAAAATGTCTCTGGGAGGGGAGGGTCCGCTCAGGCGAGTTGGAAAACGCAACCGGCCCTTGTACAGAGAGGAAGTGGGGAGGCGCAGAGGCAGGAAACGTGTCTTGCAACGGCGCCTGATCTTTCCGTTTCGAAATGCTTTTATTGACCACAAGGAAAGATGGTTCTGAATTGAAGAGACGGTTCAGGCTGCTCTGGCGACGCTGCCTTTATCGATGCTGGGCTGCCTCCGTGCTCTGGCCTGGCCCGGAGGGTCTGGGTAAAGGACCGCCCCAGGGCAGACAGTACAGTGCACGGTACAGTACCTTGCACACAGCTGTTCCCGGCACCCCATATGGTCCCTCCAGGCCTCCAGGAGTGCTCCCTGAGCTCACAAGTGGCCCCCAAATCAAAGCCCGTTGCAAGGTGGGCGCCTGACTCCCACCGTTTCTCACCTGTGTTAGGGTGTTGACGTGGGAACAGGCCTTGGCTTTAGCTCCTGAAAGCAAAGTCACTGACAGACCCTGGGCCAGAGTGACCCCTTACATGCAGCTGACCCAGGTTCCCTCCCTGCACCCGGGGTGGGGTCCCCTGAGCCCTCCCCGTAGTGTTCCCTGAGTGTAGTAGAGCCAGAAATCCTGAGCCATGCCAGGTGTGGGCCCTAAGACAAAAACAAAACCCTAAACTAACAGACCTCTGTGTTGGCCTGCGAAGAGCAACAGAGCAAAGTGGAGGAGCAAAGAGACAGACCACGGGAGGGCATTTGCCTGGCACACCACGGACCTGGGCTCCGTCCTTGAGCTCAGCCAGGAGTAAGCCCTGAGCACTGCTTGGTGTGGAAGAGGAAACTCAGGAGGACCTGGGTGAATCATGCAGAGCTCATACATAGCTATGTGTGATCTACGTCAGATCATACATACGTAGCTCATACATAGACCTGACGATGAGCAGTGTAACACTGATGTGTCTGTATGAGGTGCTCACGTTCACGCTTGTGTAGTGTCGCCTTCAGACTCTTGGCATTTACTACGTGCTGCTCACTGTTCTAAAGGTCCTCCTTTTAGGGGGTGGGGAGAGGCCAGACCCCCCAGCTCTGCTAAGAACCACTCCTGGTGGTGCTCAGAGGACCATATGCAGTGCCAGGGGTCAGGCTGGAGCTGACCACATGCAAGGCAAACACCTTAATGCCCGTACTAGCTCCTAATCATCACTTTCCATGGGATACTTCCGATTTCATGGATAGCAATTACACCAGCTTATTTTAATTATTATTCCCTGGCGGGGATGGAACCCAGGTCTCTTAGGAAGGTGGATGCCTTACCACTGAGCCCAGACCTGGCCCCGGGCTTATTCTTCATGATATTCCC